>JALLOX010000626.1:0-10428 GCA_036939695.1 Thalassiosira ordinaria | reverse complement strand
GCATTAGCCCAAATTAGATCGCGACGTAATTATTTTTACTTTTGATGTTTTGCGTACGCCTACTCGGCCACGCGTCAGATATGAGGTATGGCGCTTTCGCGATAAGAGGAATTAATACGATATCGTGTACAGGAGGTTTGTATGATGACATCTCAGGGGACCCCGTAGCTTGGGGAGCAGTGTGATTCATGAAATGCTATCTCCTCTTTTCTACCATCTCATCCATTACTTGCCATTCACAATTTAATAGCTTGTTGGTTCAAATCTATTTCTTTGGAGTCAATCACTCCCTTCTCATATGCCTTCCGGTTGAAATTGATATCTCCGTGTTTTCTACCAGGACAGAGTTTAATATTTTTTTGTCTACAAAATGCAAAATGTTAGAAGAGATTGAATGGATCAATGCGTAGAAAAATTCAATGAAGATCTACCTTCAGAACGTCAGAGGCAATCTTTTTGTTATGATCAACAAGGGCCAAATGATCAGTGTTCTCCCATTCCAGCTTATTCAAATGCTCTACTGCATTGTAGCTTGACTCTTTAGCAACATGCCCCTCCAATTCATTCTTCTCCAAAAGATCCACTGCACAGTTTGACTGAGTAGCATCAGGCCCCTCAAATTTTGGATTGTCAGAATCACTTCCCAAAGAGTTGAGATCCTCTCCACCACCATCTCTATCTCCATCTTCATGAAAGAGGTTGACACTTCCAAAGCAAGAGTTGTCATGGTCTCCACCATCACTGTCTTCATCTACATGATAAGCCTTGCCCATTTTTGCAGCTATCTGTGCCCTCCTCAGCTTCTCCTTTCGTCGCTCCTCCTCCTTCCTAAGTCCATCTCCCACATCCCTTTCCAAGCCCTTGGCAATTCCACGGGCATACAAAAGCCGGGCCGTCCGAGTCTCTGCACTCTGCTTGGCCGCCGGTAAGTTTCCTCTCCTTGGAGGATCATAATTCTCTCACTTTCAATCTTGAATGCATACGCCACTAACTGGGCATTTGTACGAATGCCGTAGAACGTAACTGAACAATTACCCACTTTGCGTGAAATGAATGCTTCCACATGAAAGTTCATACGCACTGGTGTGACTAGGTAATCAAGCCACCGAGGAAAAGAATGGAGTGGTTTACCCTTCTTCCTGTTTTGTATTTTCATTGTCACAATGCCTCCCTGAAGAGCTGATGCATCAGTATCATCTTTGGAGGTAGAAAAATCATTCAGTGACCCGTCACCACGCTCTAGCATCAGCACTGCCTGATCTAAATTGTATCGTTCCATCAACCTGCGGGCTAGTTTCATGGTGTTCCTTGCCTCGTGCTCGTTGGATTCGTCGTGGAAGCCGGTATTGAGCAGTTTCACAATTTTTTGTTTTATCGCGAGGTCTACTTCCTCGTCGCTGGAAGAATTGTTCTTGTCAGAGTTATTACCTTCACCCTCCTGTCTGCCCTTAGCACCTGGACACATAGGTACATCATTGTCATCAATAAGCACCTCGATTGGAGATTCTACTTTCTTTGAACAAGGAGATCTTCTTCTCTCCTTTCCCCCCACCTTCTTATCATCAACCCACTTTTCATCTGAGTCACTCTTATCACAATCTTCATCTGAGTAAACATTTCTTCCCCTTCTACCTTCTTATTATCATTATCCACACAATCTTCATCTGAATCACAATCTTGGTCAGAGTCAAATATTTCTTCAGCATTCTCAATCATCTTTTGGACATTCTCTTTCCTCTTTGCCATCATTACCTCTGTAACATCCTCCACGTCAGACAAGCTATCAAAATTACTGCGGATTTGAATGTCATCCGACATCTCACACTTTATATTTCCACACCTGGAATCACTACTTATGCTCTCACCGTTTGTCTCATTACTCTTTCTGAGTTCCCGAAAGCTTGATTCTGATTGATTGCCATCATCGTCCTCTAAATTTATGACCTCTGGATAAGCCCGGGCCTTTTTGGGCACATCCGTGACATTTTTGGGCAAATATTTATCAGTGACATCTTCAATCTCAGAGTCCGAATCGTCACCCCCCTCTGAAACAGTGAAGATTTTGTATTTGTTGGGTATCATTGCCAACAAATCAGCATTGGAAGCAGGAAATGATTTGCATGATTGCCACAACAGGCTCATCTTCGGCAATTGAAATGTTCCAAAAATGCTCAATTTTTTAATTGTACTCAAATGCAAATCATTAGCAATAGCCCCATGGCCCTCTTTGCTTTCACTTTGCAGGCTTCTGTTTTCCAAGACCTTATCAAAGATGGATGAAATGTAAGGAGAGGGGGCATGCGTTGGTTGGGCTCCCAATAATTTAGTCACTCAATAGGAGAGAGCATTTGGTGAACTTTTGCTGTAGTAGTTGTTTTCATCACTACCACGGGATGGTATGGCAAGGCATGTCATAGAGCGGAAATGCATCATGTGATGACTTCTGATGAAACATTTCTACTGGATGGATACTCCCGAGCTCGCCTTGCGCCTAAACTGCTATGACACAATCCTCATTGAGCAGATACTGGCTCAGGGTAAGAGCGGCGCGAGGGACGACGATAATATCCACACGGCATTGACTAGGATCTGCACATACCACAAGTACCACCAACTGATGCTCAACTTCCTAAGAGATGAGTGCGTACCAATTGTCAACCTCGAGGTGGTGGGACGGCTGATGAGGAAAGCGGTTGGACACAACAACAGCAGTGAAGTGGGCAACGGTGTTCCCATTCCTCCCTGAGATGGGAATGCTTGGCACTGTGTCAACGAAATGAACATCTTGCACAACTGAAGCTGCAATTTTGTCAAGAATAGGACAAGCAAGGCAGTGTAGAGCAAAGAGTATTGCAATCAATCCCAGAAATTACGGGAGGATGTTGGGAAGATAAATAAGTTCCTTATTTTTCATTCTCATAAAGGTTAGTTGGCTACTACTCTAGTACTAACACCTACCCCGCCAAAGCCGACACACTAAAAATGAGAGGCAGAGGATCGTACCTACGATCACACCTTCACTTTTCTACTCTTCTATTTCCCTAATTGAAAGTCTGCCCAAACCATCTCCTAACTTTGTCTGCTTTTGTGGTTTCCTATTCAACCATCATTCTTGAATTGATGATGATGCCTTTTTATCCCCTCTTGGGAGAGCATCTCCACTAAGTCGAGCGGGGGTTCCGTCATCTTATTTTGGATTCACCTAATATCATTTTCTCTGCTAGAAAGATCAGTGCGGAGAATATTGTCCGGCTGTCATTTTTATTGATCCCTTTCAGTTCATTGCAATTCTTTCACCGTGAAGTAGAAAGGAAGTTCATCCCGCCAGGAGTCTGTTCCAATGAAAATGTAGTAATATATCCCAGCTTGAGTCGAAATGGGCACTGATAATAATCGCATATAACTTGCATTTTGATCGGCAGTAGTCAGTGCTAAATCATTACAATTGCCAGAAAACACTGCAATTGCACTTCTGACATCACTGCCCATGTTCAGGTCGGCTTGAAAAGAAGCGCCCGTTCCAACTAAATTGAACCAAATGCCACGAAAACTCTTGATCATGTCTACGTCAACACCATAACGAGCCCCCTTCATGTCGTTATTATCTGAGAACGGAAATCCTGATATCTTGGTCGCAGCATTGCAAGAATCATTTTCAGGCGGCTCATACAAAACAAACTTCAATTCGTGATCACTTGGCTTAGAGTCAGAATAATATTCAGTGGCCACAAGTTTGTAGTCCAGGCCACTGGCAGGGACGAATTCATATTCATCATGGTCACTGTACTGCCCATCGTACTCACACACCAGATTGGTACATGGCCCTCTTAAAAGAGACATTTCTCCGTGACCAGTGTAAGAAATAGAAATCAGCTTGTCTTCGCCCTGGAATGAATACCATACACCTCGAGAGTCGGCCATTGGTGCACATTCACTAGTGAGTAAATTTTCATTGGTTGTTGCTCCCAGCGTGGTTCCCTTAATCAAAACATCAGAGGAGCCCTCGAAAGAAATACCCATAGCACCTTCACAATTATCATTGAGGGGAATGGCAGGTTTCGTTACATTGAGCCTGAAGTCTCCAGCAGATTCAAAGCTCCCACTAGAGAGCAGAAGCAAATATTCTTCGCCCTCCTGTGCAAAAAACTCGTGATGACTATCTGAGTCACCACTAAGGGAAGATTCTCCAATTCTTTCAACACATAAGGGAGAAGTACATGATCCAATGAATGCATCAACTGTTATTCGACCGGAACGCTCGTGTCTGTTGAAAATGCTCAATTCAAACCGGACGGTGCTGCCGTCACCAGTAAAGCGATACCACAACCATTTCATGGCCCGAGTCCCTTGTTGGGGCCTGATTATCTGAGGGTGAAATACTCTGTTGGCTCACAAGTGGGGTAGTTGGGCTGGGTGCTGTGGCTGTTGTTTCAATGGAGGTCATAGAGGTGGTGGTGGTGGTGGTGGTGGTGGTGGATGTCTCTGCTTCGCCAATAGCAAGATCCACATTTTCTGCCTCGCTGTTGCCTCTAAGTCCCACTACTACTCCTGCCACGACAGCTACAATAACAGCGAACAAAGCAAGGACGAGGGAAAACATGATCCACCACCTGGTAGGGCGGGGTTCTTGGGTACGAGATGGCTCGAGTTCATCCTGCGGCCTTCCTTCTTCAACATCAACGTCTATGTCCACAGGCGCCCCATATGACTTCACAGAAGATACTCTGCTATTCTTTGCACTGCTTCGCCTTTTGTGCCTCCTGTTGTTAGATCTGGGTACTTGGCTGATACTTTTGTTGGTGGCTTGAGGAGTCTTTGATGGTGCTAACTCCCTTTTGAACGTACGATGACTTGGGACAAGCCCATCGGAGACCTCACGAGAGATTGTGATTGCCTTCTCCTCTCTCCAATGTTGCTGGAATACACGCATGAGACCTAAGAGAAAGAGAATTTTGAGTTGCTCGAGCTTTGGATAGAGCAAGGAGTTCAATGCTGATCTTTACCTGTGGTATTCATTCGATGCACTTCGTGTCCATTTATGGTGATGATCTGGTCCCCAGGGAAGACTTTGCCGGCCAATGGACTGTCGGGATCCACCTTCGATATTACTGTGCGAACTCCGTTGGTTTCGTTGTCAACAACTTGTATGCCTAGCTTGCCAGGCGGCACAGCAACAACTATTCTATCAAACATGTTGTTCTCCTATTAGATTGGGGGCGAGTGTTGTGGAATGGTTTCAGTTCTTTGTGGCTACTGTTCACCAAGTAAATCATTCGCAGCGATGAGATCTACCCTGCCTCTTAGTTTTGGCTTTGTTCTCTTGGGTTCTCTGAGTGTCAAAATATTGAGAACACTGGAGCTGTTAGTAGGAGTAGGTTTTCTTTGAGAACCCCTGAATTCAACGTTCACCCTGGCACCATCATACATGGGGTCCAAAAATGGCAGATGAATTCGTTTTGAGTGGAGATAGTGGCGACGAGCCAGATAATATTACACCTTTAGTTCTCCACTAGAGACACATCTATTATTTCTTCAGGCATTGTACTCAGACTGAATGCAGCCCTGACAATAACATAACGTTCCCCATATCGAACACACCTCCTTTTATGGCATAGGCACAACAATGACTCCATATCACCTTTCCGGTCTTTGTAGAAAATGTTGGCAATGAATAGATTGGTGCTAACAAACAAACCTCTCAAGAAGGGCAATTGGATTGAGAAGTACACCAAAAGATATCTAGAGTACCGTTCAGATAACTCCTCAACTTGCCAACAAAACTGGCATTGACATCAGTCTCAGGAAATATAATAATGCTGCCTTTTGGAAGATACCCCTGTTTGTTGAATGTAATGTAGCTGTTTTCCCATCTTATCATCATCTTCAGCATCAGCAGCATGTATCATTCTTATTGACAAGCTCCACTTCTCTATAGTGGTTTGCTATCATTACATCCTTGCCTGACTATTTTCATGCCTCCCAGTAGATGAAGCATCCGTGTCAACAGCAGGAAGAGGATTATCACCATTTTTGCTATCAACATCATTTTGTTGTTGTTTCATTTGCCTCTATAGAACTATTGTTGGTGGGTTATGCCATTTGCTTTGATGCGTTGCCTATCTTTGATCCCGAATCAAATCTCTCCATCCGAATCCCAGCCAAATAGTCAGCAAATCTTTGTTTTGTTTGCTATCGTTGTTGTCAGTGGCTCAGCAGGACGAATTATTCTCCCTCCCCATATTTTATTGCCACTGCATGGAATTTATGGCATCCCTAACTCTTTCCTTTTGTTGCTGTTAGTCTAATAGACTGTTAGTGGCAGCAGTCCTATGTTATCCTTCCCCCATTTTTTATTGACATTGCATGGAATTTATAGCATCCCTGTGATTGCTGTGCTTTCAATGGGATGATTTTCCTGGTTGCTAGCTCCCAATCTTGAGCTCTCCCTTTGAATGGCATGGACGATGCGCTACCATAGTTGAACACAATCTACTGGCTCATTTCATCTCTACCTGCCACCATCTTCGTATCTCTTTCTCTCTCTATTTCTGTGGAAGAGAACGTCTATCCAGTAGATACTCAAGCTCACCAAAGTATGTCTTGGCCTCACTAGGATCAACCATGGTAGCCTCATCATCTAGTGCATCATCATCTGGTGCACCAGCCCACATCACCCCGAGTCTGAACCTGACATGCCAAGCGAAGGTTTGGTGATTGATTAATGGATCCATGAGGAGGAAATTTCAGACGGAGATTCTCAATATTGTTGCGCTGGGGTGGTTCAATCGGTGGTGACTTTTCGTGGGGCTCTAGCTATCTCCCTGTGAATGTGGCGGAGTCACTGCCCTCCGTCACCACTGCATCTGTTTCTGGCATTGCAGAGGTGTTGTTTTTCTTGAGGTCGCCTGCCCCATTCGTTCCTTCAAAATAGAAGGAAAGAAAGTTTGACCACGATCTCCCCTGACCTTTCTATCCCCCTCAAAGGCCCTCTAAGGAGGAACTCTACATAATCTCCTTTCATTGTTCCACGGCAAGTCTTTTAGAGAAAAGCAACCTCCCAACTTCCCTCTTCGTCACTTCCACCAGCCGCGAAATGCAATTGTTGATACCGTAGCCAATCACAACACTCGATGAATCATCTACCTTTTCGACTATCGTACTGACCTAGGAATCCAAAGGAAGGTACTTACGTCAGCTTTGAATAAACAGCAACAGCCAAGGCTCCAAGATCGGTACTTACAAAATGAACTTCTGGACAGTTGAAGGTTTCATTGTGCTGTTCAAATGGGCGGCTATGAGTCAGGACTGAGTGAGGATTCGGTATTCCTCTGTCTGACACAGATGCAAATCCCAGACAGAAGAACCCGGACCGTGCCAACAATTCGAACGGAGGACGAGGGGCAAATGCGTAGAAAAAGGACACGTATGCGGGATCTTTCACGAAATCCCTCTCGTTGTCCGGCTGTTTTTTTCTCGACTGCCACGTGATTAAGTTGTGAGCGACTCCCACCAGGAGAGAATCTACACCCTCCCATTGGGTGTGTGGCTGTGCACCAATGTCCTCCAAGGACATGGAGACACAGCACGCGCCGCCGTGAGTAAAGAAGTCCTTGTACGGATTTCGTTTGCCAGGAAACCAATGCTCATCCACTGTGAAAAAGCTGGGTAGGAGCGATCCATCAACTGCCGTCTCACTGATAGTTTTGACTTTCCTCTGGACGTACTTGTCCACCCTAAAGTTCCGCCGCTCCCTGTCCTTTATCCACCGATTGTCCGGAAGCCTCTCATCTTCATGAGGAATGATCTGCGTGACAACCCGTTCCGGGTATATCATTATCTCCGCGTAGATGTTCCCGTTGGGAAGGGAAAACAGCGCATAGTTCTTGTCGTAGTTGCTCCACTTCTTTCCCTCGCCCATCTTCTGCCTGCCCCAGATGGAGTTGAACGGGTGAACGAGGGTCACCTCGAGGTTGTCCCCGCCGTGCAGATTGTTCAGCTTGATTGGTTGATCACCGCTATCAGTGACATTCATTATTTCATCTGCATCGGCTCCATAGCCTTTGGCCCTCAGCTTCAGCTTGGTCACCATTACAGTATCCGAGTTCGCGTGCAAGTATAATTCCTCGTTCAACGCAAATACTCGATAGTCTGAAAACGCCGGCCTGCCCTTATACTTCCACCTCTTCACATCCAATTGAACGTCCAGATCAATGATCGCATCATACCCCGGCAATACTTGACATTCGCTGTCCAGCAGAGCAATACCCAAATGTCCCGTACTGTGCATAGTTTGCTTCACATCCTCTGAGAGAACCTTCTCCAACCTATCCCGAGCAAAGCATCGTATGTTTGGCGCCACTCGCAGCACGGCCACATACCTCGCCGTCCACGGAAAGTACGACCTCATCCCACTCGGTATAATCGCCAGCGATGGGTTGTACTCGAGCAAGAACGAATTGGTCGTGTTCTTTGGATCCGGATCTTTACTGAACAGCTGATTGATGTAGTTTGCTATATCATCGAACCGAGAGGGAGGTATTCGTAGCCGGTCGGGAATCGAGGGCAGGACCAGATTCGATGCCAAAGTGTACCGTGGGGCTATTCGATCGTATCGCCAGTATTTGAACAATTTGGGCCCATCATTCCGTACCTCATTATTTTCGCTGTTGTTCACGTAACGCTCATAACACGTGTCAGGGTCGCAGACTTTGCATTCTGGAACGGTCTTCCCACCGACCTTAAATGCATCGAGCAGAGTCGTTCCATTTTGTTGGTTTTGTTGGTTCTTTGCCTTCTGAACAATGTCGAAGCAAGGCACTTTATCCTTGGTGTATGCTCTGTAGCACCCCCCGCAGACTGACGAGAGTATGTAAGGCTTCTTTCCCCCTGCTTGGCTCTCATCAAAATTTCTGCTACTTCTTTTGGAAGAGTCCGTCGGAATCTTCATCAGCTGGCCATGATGGGTTGCGTGGCTCACGAGGTGAAGCATCAGGTACCAGTGAAGGGCGAGCACGAAGGCCATTGCCACCGCGATGATACGCAGGAGCTTCCTCCCGACTGCAGCCTTCCCCATGCTGGCGGTGATGACTGCCCCAATTATTCGCGTGGGTGAAACAATTTTGACGGTGTGTCATTTGCCCCTATCCGACCATGAGAACTGATGAGAATGAGAATGATATAGAAAGGTCGGGCTTAGAATCCTCTGTCCGCGCCGGGTCAAGAGCCGCATGCAGCTCTCGAACAGGAGCGGAGGCAAGAATGGAAGGCAAGCCAACTCTCGCCAGGCTGCAGGCATCGGTCGTCGTGGCCTGGAGGCTCGTGGAGGTGAGGACGACGAGATAAGATGATGTGGTGGCCGATTCCAGCCAATGCAACCCTTTCCATCGCCATGCCAAAGAGATCTGGGGATTGAGGGAGATTGAGGGCTATTGCAGATTGAGGGCCGGCCGTTGGAAGATTTGAGCAGGGATTTGAGGGCGTAGGAGGCTAAATTTAGTGCGCAGGCCCTGTTGATCCCGATTATGTATTATTTGTTATCGTTGGTATGTAATACAGTTTTTAGGGTTATCTTCCTGCCCCCTAAGTGGCCCTCTACAACCTCAATTCAGCTTCAATTAATTGACGTCAAGTAAAGCAGAGAATACAATTACAATACAATGAGAGGGAAAATGGCAACATAAAGTGAGGGACCGGCCTCCAGAGGTTCTGAATAATGTCTGACCAATGCAACGAAAGAGAAATCAGCGGTGGAGATGGCAGCGAGCCCGCAGACGCCGGAGATGCCTCCGCCGCCGCTGTGAGAGCTGCTGATGCTGACGATGTCAAAGAAGACTCCACCACCCAACCCAAGAAGAAGCAGAGGCAACAATGCACCGCCCTAGATTTCACCAAGCAAGATGTCGGCGAAGGATTCTGCATGCGCCACGGTGGGAAACGAGCAAAGTGCAAAGTCGAAGGCTGCAACAATTATCGACACACTGGCGGTTTATGTGGTCGACACAGACCCAAACGACCCAAGTGCTGTGTGGAGGGGTGTCCCAACCAATCATCTAAATCGTGTAATGCAGCAAAAGGCGATATGCTGCTGTGCCCTACACATGCCGAGGCTAAGGAATGCAAGGTGGAAGATTGTAGCAACTTGGCTAATCGACGAGGCGTGTGTATGCAACACGGTCATCTGTGCTCTGCCAAGGGGTGCACCAACTCTCGCATACCCAAGGGAGGAATATGCAAAGTTCATTACGGCAACATCATCAAATTACGCAAATGTTCCGTAGAAGGATGCAGCAACAATAGTAGGAAAGGCGGAAAATGTGTTCGACACGGCGCCAAGGTAGCTCGGAAAATTTGTGTCTTGGAAGGATGTGCAAAGGTTGTAAAGAAGGGAGGAGTGTGTAGCCGGCACTACACGGAACTGCCCGATTCTTC
>JALLOX010000625.1:0-10504 GCA_036939695.1 Thalassiosira ordinaria | reverse complement strand
AAGGAAAGGTAAGCAAGGAGATGGAGGCTTTTACACATCGTGGGGGAGGAGTTCGCAGCATCCCCCAAAATATCATAAAGAACAGGAGGAGCAATGTTTCGAGATTATTTATTGCTGGCAGGGGTGGGATAGGCAGGATAGGTGGGCTGTGCCGGTGCTGCATTTTGAACTGTGTCATTTATTTTTTGCTCCGACGTTCCGCTGGGCTGTGACGATTTTTTTGCCCTGTTCCTGGACGTCTGTTCCTCGTGCCTATCACTGCTCAATACAATTTTTTGAACACCCTTCTTCATCTTTATTCAGAAATATCGACTGCGAGCAAGAACAATGAATGATGAAGTAGATGATGGCAGCGGTGTGGGGCAGTCTAATGAAGTCTCCCAGCAACAGCAACAGCAACAGCAAGAGGGTGAGCAAAAAAATATTCACGAGATCGAAGGGGGGACAGTAGTGCACAAAGTAGAGGGGAGTAATAGCAACAAGAATGTTGTGAGCAGTAACAGCTGCACTCACAATGACAAAAATTATGCAGCAATGTCTCCATCAGCCGCAGAGAGGGCGTCCGCATACATCGATATGAAACATCAGCAAGAGCTGGCCGTTGAAGAGCTAGTGGATGCAGAAGTCCTTCAAGATGTCTTGAATATTGATGACTTGGCTCAAGAGACCTCTGAAATTGAGGTTGCTTCACCCAAGAGTGCTGCTGGGGTTTCAGATGTTGCATCGAACGAGGGGGACAGGGACAGCAGTAATCTCAACGCCAATGATCAAGATGAAGTAATTCCTGGCAACAGTAACAATGCCGATAGCAGAAGCAGGCATCCCCATGAGAGTGGATTTAGTCTACCTCCTGGTGCATATCATATATTTCCAGGTGGCTACAATCCAAATCTCAATTCAACATCAGCCGCAGCTGCTCGGATACCTCGCGTGCATGAACAGGATGCATTATCTCCACACGATGATGATTTTGCATCGGATGTAACAGCGGAAGTTCTTCCAGTGGCAGTTCCAATGGGGGAAGTGGAGGTAGCTAGTAGTGTGAATAATGCAAATGTCAAATCTGCTGCAGTGGTGAGTATAAATGTGCTTACTTTACTTTCTTTGTATGCGCTAATATCTCTAATTTGTATGTTCCGTTTTTTATGTCTCCTCTTGCATCTCTACAAACTCCTACCACCTTCTATTGATAGCCACCAAGTGCTACGTCCGTCACAACAGAATTGAGGAGCAAGGATACCCTTTTGAGAAGACAGATACTTGTGGATGAGATTGTAGCCAAATTGCAAGAGTCGTCCGATGAAGATAATCCTGTTGGTGAATTTGAAAATGTTGTACTTTTACGAGGTGTTGGAGGGTAAGATTTATATGTTTTGTTGTGTTACACGATGTAGGATGTTCTCATTGAATGCCTCTTCGCGTAAAAAAAACAGAGCAGGAAAGACTACTTTATGCTCAATGGTAGTTTCTCACCGCAGTACACTTCTGCATTTTGCAGANTGGAGGAGCAGGAAAATCTACTTTATGCTCAATGGTAGTTTCTCACCGCAGTACACTTCTGCATTTTGCAGATGGTATTGCATGGCTCTCATTAGGGCAAGTTCGTGGTGAGGCTGAAAGTGGTATGACATACGAGATGTACATGGAGTATCTTCGATCCATCTGCCACCAATTAGACGTCGATCTACCTTCGTGCAATGCACCACTCTATCTGCCTACGGATAGTGATTCCATCAGACGTAGGAAGGTGCAAAGAGCAATGGAAGAGGCCAAGCTGGGCATGAGCCGTCTTTTGGCAAATAAGCACGTTCTCATTGTACTTGATGATGTTTGGAGCCGCGAGGCAGTTTCCTGGCTAAATTTTGGGAACCGTGTAGACAGCGAATTGAGGGTTCTTGTTTCGACGAGATTGCAAGGAGGCTTTGGAAGAGCAGATACATTTCTGGTTGGAGAACTCTCTGTTCAGGAGGCTGTGACTCTTCTTGTGAGCGAGAGTGGTTACCAAGGAGTAGATTTAGATCAAGAGGAGCAGTCATCTGCAATTGATGTTGTGACTAGATGCTCCTTGATTCCAGTCCTGATTTGTATAGCTGGTCGAATGCTTGCTTCATCAAGTGGAATGAAAGACTTTCGGAAATTGGCAAAGGAAATATCAGAGTCTCTTGTATTTGATGATCCTCAACATACCATGTTCAATCTGATAGATCGGTGCTTTCTTGGCATTGGAAATGCTATGCAAGCCATGAAGATAGCCTTTGTTTCACTTGCAGCAATATTTACCACAAATGAAGGCAAGCGTGCAATTTTCCCTGAAAGTGTTGCAATTAAGGTCATTGACCCTCTTTTGTTGCCCGAGGACAGAAAATCCTTAGCCAACTGTGGGATAAATGGGACACAAAGCCTACTGAAAGAATTGGTCGATTTTGGCTTACTTTCACAGCATGGACGAGGAGTTCAGGTTCGCCACGACACGGGACAAGAATACGCAAAACAGATATTGAAGGATGATCGAGAGCGGACACTTTTATTCAAGAGGAGGTTAAGTCACACGATGGGGAAAAAACGAGGTGCAAAGAGTGTCCGAAACTCAAAATTGCTCGTTGGGGCCTTACATCATGCCCTCGTCCAAGCGTACATGAAAGACAACTTGAATTGGCAGACTATGGAAGATGATGGTTACTGCTTTATGCGATTACCATGGCACATGATAGTATCTCTTCCATCACATCCTTCTGCAAGACAAGTTTTATGCTCATCATCTTTTCTTAAGCAAAGGATAAGTGCTATGGGCATTTTGCCTGGAATCAAATCCCACATTCAAGACATTGATGAGCTCGATGCAACCTTACATGCAAAACAAGATAAAAAGCATTTCGAAGATACAGTCAAAGAAGCATTTGACATGATGTCATACGAACTCATTGCGGCAGAAGGAACTGCACTTCTTGATGCTGGAAATGCATTTATGTTGCTCGCGTCATACTTGCGGCAACATTGCAGGTTTGGAGGTGCCATGGAGATGTATTCTCGAGCTCTGGCGCTATATCAACGTGATGGACTTCAAGAGGATGATGACTTAGTAAAATCTGTGAAAGAGCTTGCCTCTAGGATANCTATATCAACGTGATGGACTTCAAGAGGATGATGACTTAGTAAAATCTGTGAAAGAGCTTGCCTCTAGGATATCTTTCACCCCTGTTTGCCTTACACTGAAGTCAAGATCATCACCAGATGAAGATGTCATAAGATTTGCCAATGTTGCAAATCTTCTGGCTCAGCAAGAAAAGGCTACTTCTGTTTCACGTAGCACTTCGAAGTCCTGTGTGGATACTGGTGTCATGCTCACACTCAGTTCGCATCCAGGCATGGCTCTCTGCTTGGGTAACAATGAAGGCGCTTATATTGGGGGCAAGTGTAGGTTGCTTTGCCTCGGACCTTCTGAGAGTGCTTTGTGTGTTAGGTTTGAAAGAAACAAGTTCGTGTCTCACACCGGAGGTAAATCCCGCCTCGTCACTACGGCTAACGGTGAAGGTGACATGCTGTGCATGGCAACTCCATCCAGGTTTTTCCCAGATCGCTTATCCAATAAAATTATGTCACCTGATCTAATCATCAATGAAGATGGAAGCATGTCACCAAGAGCTAATCGAGATATGGTATTTGCAGTAAAACATGGCCCTCAGCTCATTCTGGTGAAGAGAGACTCTCCATGTCGAGTACTCCTCAAGTACAGTAGGGAACTTCAAGCAAATACAGCCCAATCTGTCTGCCACGATTGCTCAGTTAATGGTAGTAAGGTCTTCAGTGCAGAGCTTATTTCTCATCCAAACCAAGCACTGGTCGGTGATGCTGAGGCTAAAATCTCTTCAAGACTAAGTTGGCAGCCTTCAAAATTGGGTGATTTATCTGATGCAATGCGTAAGCACCATTCCTTTGTAATGTTATTTTTGGGTGGTGTTCAAATTGTTTGTGGCGGATCTCAATCAAATCATTTGCAATTAATTTCTGGTCTCCTTCTCAAAATGTATTGCAGAGCTTGCATATGATGGGAAGAAGCTGGCAGCAGTGGCCGATGAGTCCCTTGATAATAGCTGCAGCGAATACAAATGCAAGTTCATCTTCACACTGGAACTAGGACAAACCAGCGCCAAATCAATGCCATTCTTCGTGCATGATAAAAGTGGTTCAGTTTTCAAGAATGAATTTGCATACGGATTGCATTGGATCATAAATGACGACGGTTCGCTGAGTCCAATGGGCGCCCCCAACCATGCTATAGGACTGGAATGTTTTAGCAGGACAGAACTCGTTATCACTGATGAACAGCGGGCCTTAGCGAAGTTTGAGGCTAAGAAAAGCATCAAAAGCAGGCATGGGGAGTCGTTTATGGCAGGCCTCCGTATCTTTAGATTGCTCTTTTTGTAAGAATGGGTGATGGTTGATAACATGTTTTAGTATCGAAGGGGGAGAGAGAGAGAGAGAGATCTACTCTTTTGTGGGCTCGAACGTCAAATGCCAAGTAGTTGATTATAATCTAGGCGACGATGAAGTCCAATGGTTCAATAGGTTATCAAATAGTCATGGATTAATTGACACATGGGAAGCGATTGAATCATCCATCGAAGAGAAATACCCTGTAAAAAGTATCACTGGAAACAAAATATCTCTCACTTTGTGTCACTTGACTATCTATTCTTATTCTCCTTGACTGGTATTGCTCTGGAACATATTCAAATCCCTCGAACATGTTTTTTTGTGAACTCTCGAGATATTTTTTCTGGAGAACACATCATTGCCTCTTTGTTGAGACTCGAGAGGCAGATGATCGAAATCAGTACATATGATGACTAACCCCACTTCAGGTACGATACCCCTTGGCTGGTGTTTCTATCAAATATAGGTAGCCCATTCCCTCGAGCATGCTTCATTCTTAACTCTCGGGACCTTTTCTCTAGAGAACGCATTGCCTCTTTGTTGAGACTCGAGAGGCAGCGATGTACCGAGATCAGTGCCAATTATGACACATGACACATCCCGCTTCATGTACGATACTCCTTGACCGATGTTTCTCTCGGATATTCCTTTCCCTCAAGGGATCTTAAANAAGAATTTTACTTCGGCGCTGCAGACTGCAGTGATGTGCATGGCCAAGCGGGTGAAGGCGTTCTGAGTGTATCATAATTCATAATATTATGATGGAAGTGCACGAGACCCCCTACAGTCTTTCAGGACAAAATGCGGATAGTTCTAACTGGCGGAATGGCACCGGCAGGGCGCCGATAGCTGGCTTTGTCCTCAACCCCTTTGGAACCTCCTACGAGGATTTGCATCCGATGTATCATGATTTGCCCCTCTTCGATCCACCTTTATTTCGATGACTTGACAAGTTCCCACCCAAACCAGATTTGTTGCGACGAGTTGATGATGAGGTGTATCTGGACTTTATGAAGGCAGTTTCCGTGTCTCAACAAAATGGCCACATCCTTGTTCATCTTCCCGTGATTTGCGTTATTTTCTTCGTTACAATGCAACTTGCATCGTTTGTAATTCCCTTGGTCACAGTAGTGTTGTTGTGCATCATTCTCTGCTGCTGCTGCGAAGACAAAATACCGTCTCAGGTTGACTTACTTCAAGATCGACTGAGTGAATATGGCATGAAGGTGGAGTATGTTCGATACGAAAGATATCCTGACAGGAGACGACACAAAAGACCGTCTGCCTACATCGTTTTCTCGGAGGACATGCCAATGCACATGTATAACAATAATACATACAACATTCCCGGAAGGGAAACAAGGTATCCGACAAAGCAAAGACAACTGAACAGAGCTGTTGGGCTTGTGTAGCTAAAAAAAGTGTGCAGTTGGCTGTTTGGTGTTTCC
This sequence comes from Thalassiosira ordinaria, assembly GCA_036939695.1. Classification (NCBI taxonomy): domain Eukaryota; phylum Bacillariophyta; class Thalassiosirophyceae; order Thalassiosirales; family Thalassiosiraceae; genus Thalassiosira; species Thalassiosira ordinaria. The sequence goes on along the minus strand of JALLOX010000625.1, from coordinate 4,622 downwards.
TGATAAACGCAAACATCGACATCTATTTGCATCTATTGCATAATAATATATTTCAACAGAAACGGTAGGTGGGAAGACTCATATATATCATGAGAGAGTCTCGTTCGCATTAGTACCTATCAAGCCCAGCAAATGAGTTTTGGAATGAGATGAAAGAACGATGGTTATGAGCAAACAAATGAGACATGGAATAGGTCGGGTCGGCTTTAGAGAGGTGGTGGTACAACAAAAGCAATCACTAGTTGAAAGCTGCTTAAGCATTCGACAAACCCAGTTCAACCATAAAGGGTCATACGAGGGTTATATCACTCTCACCTCCCGCAACCACAATCGGTTTGAATCCAATATTCACACCATGCATACACCGGGGATCATATGTGAATCGCCACACAACTCATGGGGGTAAAAGAAAATATCGTGACCTTATTCCCCACATCTGGTTTGGCAATGTCTAGCATGCCCTGAACGGACATCGCCTTCATTTTCAATTCAACGTTTGCTGCCGAAGGGAAGATCAACCTACCAACCACATCAATACCATTGGGTAGGGAATAGGTGGCCGGTATCCCCACCCTGACTCGAAAGGGCAGTGTGAGCGTACTGCAGGCAAAGTTCAAAGTCATGGTCAGGGTAGTATTGCAACCATGGAAGAACTGGATTCAATTGAAAGATTTTCATGGTGGACTCTGTGGAATCCTCAGATCAAACCAAACATGCTCACCTACAAGGCAGGTCAGCTCTCACCAGCTGGCAGTGCCTACATGAAGCCTGGAGATACCTCTGTCGATTACGAGTACCCTGATTCAAAGATATGCAACAAGTGCATCTCTCATTGGTACTGCCAAGCTTTCCCCATGTGGAGAATCAGGGCCACAAATGATCAAAGATCGTGGAAATGGTGGCACGGCAACTTTCTCAAATGTGCATGTAGCAACTAGTGGAGCTCACGCAATGAATATTGCATATATGGCTGCTCAATCAAGAAGTCTCACTGTTACAATCAACAATGGGCCAACAGAAAAGTTTGAATTTGTGGATTCTGGAGAGTGGTGTAGTCTTGGTGGTGAATCGACTGTGTTACCTATTGAAGTAGACGGCTCCGTGCAAGGCTCCTCCAACGTAGTCGAATTTGGCAACTGCGACTGCAATGAGCCCAATATTGAATGGTTCTCCATTGTTGATGATACCATTTTATGTTTATTGCAGAGGATCTTTGGTGATCAAATTTCATAAATAAGTAATCCTATAACTTTCATAATATCTAGATATTACCAATCTAGGCCAGAGCATAGAAGTGATCGCTGGGTTCAGGGCTCTGTCAGCATGAACTCTGGCTGGTGTACAAGCTGTGACAATACCATTTGATCTAGGAGCTCTTCCTTATTGAGTTTAGGATCTATGACGAGTTCAGTATCTCCCTGGCTGGAAGTAAGAACTCAATAGGTGCGCTCTACGTAGATGAATAATAGCTCATTTGTACCTGTATGTTAAACTTTATTCAAAAGACAAACACAACCATCGGCTCAAGAAGGCTTCAAAAGCTCCAATGCATTTGTGATAGTGGTGTATATTTGCTTTTAGACCTCTGCGTTTTGATGCTGGACTGGAATAGAGTACAAAAAATCACGGTTTTTGCATGGCATGAGATAATATTAGGGATCTTAAATTTAATATCTAGTATTGGTTGCAGCTGAAATTTTCAAGACAGGGAGGGCGGGATACTAGATTATTTACTAGTATAGCTGCGAAACCATGCTACTTTTGGTGAAACCGTGGTCTATACTAGTAAATACTCTAGCGCCTATCTTTTGCGTGTGATTCATATTGAAGCCTAAGACAGGTTCGGCAAAAGAGGAACATTGGTGGTAAGAACTTACTTCTGGTTTGAAGGTACTGTTTTGACCAGAATATTGAGATTCCTTGTTCTGGAGAGCCTACCAATATTAGGAGAAGAGCGACTAGGATGAGCTAGCCGAGAGGAAGCAACATGGTGAGACTATGAACGCCGGACAAAAGGCTCATCTTCATTGCATGTTCTTTAAAATAGATTGGTATGCGGCCAGATCATTATGTTATTGTTCATAATTAGTCTGTGAGATGAATACTGGCTGACATATCCACATTGCACGCATGGTTTCACAGATGAGACTGGTTTCACAGATTATCAAAATCTGGCTGGGAAGTAAGGGAGGGATGCAACCAATACCCTAGAAATTAACTTTAAGATCCCTTACCATGTCTTAATCACAGACTCTACTGACTATTGAACAAGAACAAAAAGAAAATGGTAAGTATCCATCAACCCCATCTACCATCTTTCATAATGCTACCTATAACCTACAACCCTACACACGCACACTAAATACTCCAAAACCATTTTCACATCATGCTTTCAAATTATCAATACACCTGTGCATCTAGAAAATGTTGCCGTAGGGATCTGTCAAGTCACTACCACTACACTTAGCCCGCGAAAAGTTGCAGTTGAGAGAGCAGCACTGAAAGTCCGCAGTGCAGCCAGAGTTTTTGACGAGGCAAACACACCTTCCGACAGTTGTACCTGTCTCAAGCTCACGCTCCTCATGTGTTTGTTCCATTGCACTGAGGAAACGGCCAGTGCTGTCGTACTTCGATTCTCCGGACTGCTTGTGCTCACAGATCGAAGAGCAACATTCGTCGGCTGTGTTACATCCTTGTCCAAGGCCAACCCCATTGGCGCAGGCAGGGGTGGGAGCAGGTGTAGACACTGGTCCAGGAGGAGGCTTGATATAAAGCAAACAGAGAAGTAGATGAGCGAGAGAGAGAGAGAACAGATCAAAATGCATTGGATGTGCAGGTATGTGCACTTCTGAGTAAACATTTGCCAAAACAGCAGTTTCTTACCGTAGATGTGCCTGATGCTGAAATACACCTACCACCACCAGGTTTGTACCAATCACAGTCATTATGGTTTTGACATGTTTCCTTGTTAGTGATAACTGCGCAGGCAAATGCGGTGGGAGCATTTGTGGGATTCTTCGTTGGGGCATCGGTCGGTCTGGCCTGGAGATACATTTTGGTATTACACACAATGTTTTGGTGAAGTTAGAGAAGTGAGCACACCATGAGATTCACATTATTATTTGATATGAGACACTCGCTCACCGTGACTGTTGGGCTCTGGGTGGGCGGAGGCCCGCCGGGACAGACAGACCCAGTTAAAATCAAGTCAGAGTCCTCCGAACTGGTGATGGTGACTGTATTGTCATCGTAACTGGTTTCATTGAAGACTCCGAGTGGGTTGATGGAGACCCTTAACGAGTAGCTGCCAGCAGGGACGCCAGTGATGTCAATCCATTGTCCATCTAGGTTGTATGAGTAGATGTCCGCCCTGGGAAAAAATTGCCGCATACTGAGATGAGATTTCATACTGCGTGCGAAACAAGTTGATGGAATTCACCACACAAAAAAGTGCTGCTTACCATCCAACAGTGATGCCCTGATTCGAGCACGAGTACAGCCCAGGACCTGCACCGTCATCCATCTTCCTGATATCCATGAGACAGAATGCCTGCTTCCTCCCGGTAATAGTCTCGTTCGTGGCCTCGTTGATGAGCTCATACAAGGTGAAGTCCTTGAAATGCCAATGCTTGTGGCAATCACCCCACTCGAACAATTCTGGATGTTCCTTCCGGTCCACCTGCATGTCATCGGGGCCTATGTTCCACACGCCTGTAGAGAATCGGAGCAATGTGCGTGTGGTGTGGTCCGGATTGTATGGGCAGACCTCGTTACCAAGGCTCAACTCGACGACGGCACAATCGTTCGAAGGGAAGGATTCGGTGATGGTGTTGATGGATTCGACAAAGACAGCTAGGTTGATGTTGCCGAATTGCGCAGTGGCTGGTGTGGCGAGCGAGGCCATCAGAGAAAGGAATACGGATGCGGGAAGTAGCCTCATGTTCATATGATTTTACTGATATCACCTATTGAAGAGGATGGAAGCGAAAGAGTTGGATTTATGGTAATACCTGTGAACCAGCTGTGAACAAGGGGGGGGGGTTCTGACGACCGACCACACCCCATTGGCATGGAGCGTCAGGCACTTCCAAGAAAAAGGGTAGCACGTAGCACGCGCAAAAAATCGCGCATCACGTGTCATGAGATGTTACCTAGAGATGCTACGATAGCTAGCTGTTAGAGTTTGATCATAGTGAGGGCCAATAGGGGCCAATCTATCACTACTATGGTGGTTCTGTGTCCGAACTCCGAAGGAGAGAGAGCTCTTCCCTAACTCCTGCCAAAATACCACCGTGGGCGTCTGATGTCCGTCCCCCTAGTGATTCATGCTGGGGTTGTTGTTATCCATACAATTTTAAGTCAAAAGTATTAAGTTGTCATAGTCTCACTTAGAAGTTACAAAATGAAAGATGAAACCCCCTAGGTTATTCCCTTTAAAATTTCAATTCCTATGTGATTGTATGAGTTCCTACATGGAAATGCTTCCATTTGGGGGGGCTGCCCTCTAAACCCCAAAATTCCCACACAGAGTACCAAGACAAGGCATCAGATTTTTTTTACAAATTGTAAAAAAATTGAGAGCACTTTTATCACGATTATTTTGCCCGCATCCGTTTTGCAGT
>JALLOX010000624.1:0-10442 GCA_036939695.1 Thalassiosira ordinaria | reverse complement strand
AGAAAGAAACGAACTAGTTTGTTACGCTAAGTTGTACTGAGAGTGTGGGCTTAGCAGAGGGCAGTCAGGAGACTTCTAACAGGCTTCCACCCTGGTCTAATTCATTCGGTAACTTTACTTTTTATCTACGTTTATGAACACAATCATCGTGATGATGCGAACAAAATCATCTATTTTTGATGACCAAAACAAATGCCTTCCCGCATGGGAAGGCATTTTTCTGCCCACGCGCCGCATACGGACGTCGTGGGCTTTCAAACAAGCCACGACTCAACCTGGCGGGCAATGAACTCATAGAGGGGCAGCTGTTGTGCTGCCATGGTTCGATGGGCCGGGTGGGGATGGGGGGGGGGACAGGGTGTTTGTTGTTGTTGTTGTGTTCGTGCCGCCATGTGTGTGTTCGCATTGTGGTGCTAGTTGTGAGATCGATCAATAATAGATGCGAGATTTGTGGCCTTTCTACCAAAACGTAGGTTCCAATTCAGCTTTTGAACACAATGGATTGACTTTCGGTCTTCGATAGATGGGGGGAGATGATGGATTTCAGCCAAGAATGAAATATTGTGACGCTACAATGAACTAGTACTCGAGATCATCCCAGATTGGGTTAGTCGCAATCTACGATCTGACCATGGATATTACTGGTAAATTCATATTTGTCAGAATGAAAAATGGAAAATATTCATTTGAAGAATTTTCATCAGGATGAATATGAAAAAATCTTCATTCAATTTATTCATTGAGTAAAAATTCTTGAGGATTGACCGTTTTGGTCAAATCTCAAATCAAGGGGAATCGCCTGTGAGTGTTCACATACGGTGATATCCATGAGCTTCTCCAGAGACCGAAAATCCAGGTCCATCCCCAGCCATACATCATTCCCTTACCTTGAGATAGGCCGGCTCAGTGTCCCATGTAATTCTCACGCACGATTCAAAAATCTCGTAGAATGTACGTGTGAGTCAGTACTCAAGACTTGACCATCTTGATCAATCCAAATCAAAAATCTGATGATGGGTATTTATTCATATTATTATTTATGAGTATTTATTTATTTACAGTTTATTTATTTATTTATTTACAACAATGGGACAGCTCTTGAGGCCCTAAGCAGAGAGCTCTCTCTACGATACTGAGACCCAACGCACTCTCTCCGTTCTCAACGTACAAAACTAAAAGCGGGCAATTCATCCTACTACCCTCTAAATATTAGCAAAACACGCAAACAACACAGCAAGGTAAGTAGTAGTCAGCCAGCTAAAGCAAGAAAGGGGGCTCAACCTCATCCAAGTCTCGTTTTCGCAAAAGTCCGAAAGGAGTGATGAAATGGTCGTTCAAATCAAATCACGCAAGACTCACATGAATGTTCGAGAAGCGGCCGCGCGCGCGAGGCGAGTGCCAAAACAACGCCGGTGCAAAACCAAACGGAGTGAAGCAACGAACAACGAACTCAATCCTCAACATCAACACCAACACCATGCCATGACCATGGCCGGCCGCCCAAACATCGGTAGGATCAAACCCGTGGGAATAAAGAGGGATTGTTTGAATACTATCCGGTAGGTTGTCTCGGTTGGCTGTTGGCTCCCGCCCCATTCGAAATAAACAATGGGTGATCCCACCACCGCCACAACGAGGCTGCAACGATTGCAGCGACAACGACAGCGGGCCAATCAGCGCAATAGTAATGCCAATGCTGCTGCGTCTCGATCATCATCGTCATCATCCGCTGCGGCATCGTCTCCGTCTTCGTCACCGTCTGTGGTGGCCAAGAAGTCATTGGTAACAACTAACGCAAGGACTCAGCAGCAGCAGCAGCAGCAGGCTATCGAGGGGCAGAAAAGGACAACAACCCCGGCGGCGGCGGTTGCTCCTAACAANTTCTGCCGGAGGGTGGTTTTCTTGTGAAGCTGTTGCTATTACTATTATTGTTGTTAGGAGCAACAACCCCGGCGGCGGCGGTTGCTCCTAACAACAATAATAGTAATAGCAACAGCTTCACAAGAAAACCACCCTCCGGCAGAATTATCAGCAGCGGGGGAAATTCCTACACTGCCACAACAAAGGGAGCAACAAAGATGATGATGATGGCCAGCAACAAAAATATTGACAATAAGAAACTATCAGCAGCAGCAGACAACAGTGACAGCACACAAAAATTGACCAGCTCCTCACGTCGTGCTGCAGCAGTGGGCAAGAAAATATTACAACAGCAACAGCAACAACAAAAATCCTCCTCCTCTAATAACTCCATATCATCACGAATAGTTATGGAAGATTTCGACAATGAGTCTGTCGAAGTTGTAGAATGGCCAGAGGACAGCAGCCCATCATCTCGTGTTGTGCCCGCCCCTCAATCAGTGTTGAGATCAGGTGTACCTCAAACTCCCCAAAAGACTTATTCTCCAAAGGCATCTTCGCCGAAATCACTGGCGGTGTCGAAATCGATTGCGGAATCTAGACATAGATTGGTTAGGAGGAACTCGTCTGTTGGCTCAAGGAACTCGTCAGTCGGCTCATCAGCTGGCAGCGGCATTGGAAGTGCTAGTGCTAGTACTAGTAGCAGCAGCAGCAAGGATTGGTTCCAATACACAAACGGCACACCCTCCAAAAGTAATTTATCCTATAAAAAGCAGCCTTCTTCCCAGAGGTCAGAAAAACCACGTACCATGGAAGAATTGCAATTTTTCAATGATCACTATGCTCCTACTCCTCGTCGTGGCAATGGGGGAGAGGGGGGCGTGTCAGCGAATAAATATAGTAGAGAAGCGAGGGGGGATGGGATTTATGGGAGACAAGCTAGCGATGCTCATGATGAGATTTCCACTCTTAGTGGCACTGCCGTGAACAGTACCGTGGGTAATAACTCGTTGGAATCCTCTTCGGCGGGTCTGAGGGTGGTGCAGGCGACAGAAGCTCCAAGACAGAGATTATGGGGACAATCAGCGAGAAAAACTGCGTCTCCATCTCAACACTCCATGCCATCTGATGAGGAGATGACCCATCCATCTTCGGAAGGCAATGCATCGGAAGATGCCAGCAGTAGGGGCACTGCATCAACAGCAGATGACTCTGGGCCAAAAAGAAACATGTGGAAGGAAATGTCACGTGTTAACAAGAGCGATCAGAACAGATTTAACAGCTCTCATGCAAAAAATTATGCAAGTGCAAATTCATACAACAACAGCAACAACAAAAACAACAACGACAACAAGTCTATTCAAAACAATACAAATGATAATTTGACACCGCCATGGGCACGGAGAAACTCGGAGCAGAAATATCTTGGCAAGGACAATATCAATAGTAACGGCAGCATATCCTCTCCACCCTGGGCTAGCAGGGGATCCAATGCCACCAAGTCGAGGATAGGCGCCCCGTCTAGACCTCAATCCTCTTCCAAATTGGGTCAAGAGGCAAGCTACTTGGGCAACAATAAGTTCGTTGAAGAGCAAAGGAGGCAAAATATGCACAAACCAACCAAACAAAAACTACTGTCCAAACCAGTCGACAAGGTTGGTGATGCCGTTGAGCTGCCTTCATCGCCCAAGAAGAATGACAAGAATCTTAATAAGAAGAGTGACAAACACAAATCCATTTCTGTTCGACATGGTGGCACCGCCGTCTGGATACATGCCTCTGTACTCGAGGAAAACAAAGCCGACTTTGATGACGAGGAGTGGGAGTGGGTACGTGGCTACCTCCACGGCGGCGGTGACGAGTCGGACGAGTCCATGGAGGTTACTATCGATGATGCACATTCCTCACTGGATCGCAATAGCTACACGATATCCAAAAAGTACAATGATGGAGCACACATTTTGATGGGCAATGCGTGGTGGTCCACGCAACAGCAACCCCCTTATCCATCGCCAACGTCCATATCTCACAACCTGTCATTATCGGATGCATTATTGACTCACACTTTAAGCCATGAAGGAGATACCCCCGGAATGCCCCCCGGTGACCTAGTAGAAATGACACACCTTCACGAACCTGCCATTGTCCACGCTCTTCGAACTCGCTACGAGAGGGATATAATATATACCAACACTGGCGCGATTTTGTTGGCGTTGAACCCGTTCAAAAAGTTGGATCACTTGTACACACGCGAAATGATGGAGTTGTACTGGAGCGAATTGGACGATAGAGGGAAGAATGGTGGTAGCGAGGGCGGCGGCGATAATGAGGGCTGCGGAGAGGACAGTAGGCCGCCGCATGCCTATGCCGTTGCAGAACAGGCGTATAGCAGCATGCTGCGCTCCTTGGAAGAGCGCGATGCTGTAGCTGGCCACTCCAAGGGTGGAAGGAATGGAGAAGGCACCACCACCTCTTCGCTGTGCAATCAGTCTATTCTTGTGAGTGGTGAGAGTGGTGCAGGCAAGACTGTTACGACCAAGATTATCATGCGGTATCTTTCCATTTTGTCCCAGCGCCATTCCGATGATGGCAACGGCAGCAGCAACAAGGATGGGATGGACAATGGTAACCCTCATGGAGGGCCGAGCGTGGAGATGCAAGTGTTGCAAAGTAACCCTATACTTGAATCCTTCGGAAACGCCCGAACGATTCGCAATGATAACTCAAGCCGGTTCGGTAAGTTTATAGAAATGAGCTTTTGCGCCTCCGACACCCACTCTTCTGGCAAACGTGGTTCTCTTCTGGGGGCCACCATTGACTTCTACCTCCTGGAAAAGGTACGCCTCGTCTCTGTCAACCCTGGCGAGCGAAACTACCACATCTTCTACGAGGTATTGGCCTCCAGACGCGGAGGTGGGATGGGCATGGATGAGCGAAAACGGTACATGCTCACGCAATACTTTGGCGAAAGCACATCTCCCTGCACTGTTCGAGATTTCAAGATGACTTCTGTTTCGGGCACGTTTGATAGGCGTGATGGGGTGGATGATGCGGACACTTACGGAGAACTGCGTACGGCGATGGACACTGTGGGTTTTACTGCAGAAGAGCAGGATGGGATTTTCAGGCTCGTGTCAGCGTTATTGCACGCCTCCAACCTTCGGTTTACAAATGATGGCGGGGAGGATTTTGCGCTCGTGTATGACCGCGACGGGACGTCCGACGCCGTGTCTAATCTGCTGGGTGTCTCGGAGGAGTGCCTCATTATGGCTCTGACAACGAGCCTTTTGGAGGCGCGGGGTGAGGTGCTGACGAAACGTCTGAGCATTCAACAAGCGGAAAAGGCGTTGGAAGCCACAGTCAAGGCCGCGTACGGGGCGTTATTTGCATACATTGTAGGGAGAATCAACCGATCGATTCGAGTTCATGGCGACATTGGTCACGATTTCGTGGATGGCACTGCCGCCACCATTGGAGTTCTTGACATCTTTGGCTTTGAATCCTTTGAAACCAACTCCTTTGAGCAGCTCTGCATCAACTACTGCAATGAGGCATTGCAGCAACAATTCAACCGGTTCGTGTTTAAGGCAGAGCAGGCTGAGTACGAGCGTGAGGGTATTGAATGGAGCAACATTACATTTCCAGACAATCAAGAGGCCTTAGATCTGATCGAAATGAAGAGGGTGGGAATCTTTGCCGTGTTGGACGAGCAATGTCGCTTGCCCCGGCGGACGGATCGAACATTCGCTGAGGCGGTGTACAATGAGTGTGAGGCCAATGCACACTTTGCAGCGTCAAGAATGCAGAGGTCAAAGGGTAGGTTCGCCGTGGTGCATTATGCCGGAGAGGTGGAGTACGACAGCGAGAGCTTTTTGCTGAAGAACAAGGACGAGCTTCCCAAGGGAGCGACAGAGGTAAGAAGCCAGCGGCATGTAGGATTTGGGGGTGTTCCATTCACCATGATGTACAAAAAAATGATGCATTCCTCGACACTCACCCATATTGCTTTCTGCATCACTCGCTTGCCTTCCCTGCAGCTGCTGGCATCGTCTTCAGCGCCCATTATATCTGAGCTCGCCAATATTTTGAACGATGGTAATTCTGGAGATGGCGATCGAGTACCCCTAAAGCGATCCTCCAGCGCCCTAACCCGGTCAACAGTGTCGGGTCAGTTTAGCTCTCAGTTAAAGGGCCTCCGAGCCCGTATTGGTTCCACCGAGCCACATTACATTCGCTGCCTCAAGCCCAACGACTGTCTTGTTCCCAATCTCTTTGACGCTTCACTGATAGCCCACCAGCTAAACTGTGCTGGGGTGTTACCGGCAATGAAGATTGCTAGGGCTGGGTTTGCTATGAGATATCTTCATAGTGCATTCGTGCAGCGGTATAGGCCGGTGGTGTACAAAGAATTGAGTCAGAGAACAAGACGAATCAGTGGGCATCAGTTGACATGCCAATTTTTGATAAGCCTTCTGTTGGACAGGCTCGAGGGCGAGATGAGGCGGAAGACCCAAACTGACAGTGCCAAGACGGAGGACGTCGAGAACATCGTGTCATGGGGAGTGCAGGTTGGTAAAACAAAAGTCTTCCTTCGTACAGCTGCTTTCGAGGCACTGGAGGAGCTGCGAAACTCCACCATGAATGTGGCTGCAATCGCACTGCAGGCCCGAACCAGGGCATTCCTCTGCCAGAACAAGTTCTACCTCATTTTGGGCTCTGTGTTAACATTGCAATGTGCTGCGAGGAAGCTGATTGCGTCACTTTACGTACGCCGACTGAGGTTCACTGAGAGGTCCATCACTATACAAAAACATTGGCGCTCCTACTCTTCGTGGTGTCGATATCAAACCATTCTATTTGTTGCGGCATGGTGCCAAAGATTCTGGAGGGGTAAAAAGGTGCGAGAGAGATACATCACCATCAAACAATACCGCTGTGCCATCGTCATCCAATGTGCCTGGCGATCCTATGTCTTCCGACTGTGCCACAAACAAATGAGGAATGCCGCCATCACAATTCAGTGCTTTTACAGAGTCTGTGTCTCTTCAAGCATGCTTAGACAGCTGAAAAGGGAGGCGAAGGATGTGCAGAGCATTGCAATGGAGAGGGACAAACTTCGCATGGAAATGAGGCGGATGAAGCGTGAGCTTGAACTGGCCAAGAATCTGCGAATGGACAACAATGGCCGCAACACAATTCAGCAATCTGACTCGTTCTCAACCGCGCCTACTAATGCCTCCCAAGAGGAAAGGATACGTCAACTGTCACAGGAGTGCGCCAAGAAGGACCACGAACTCCGCGCGCTACGGCAGGAGGTGGAATCACTCCGCGGGAGCGGCAGAAGTGTGCCGTCCACTTTGCCACTGACCGTCACGGTTGATACAGCCTTGCAATCCTTTGGCAGGCCAGCTTCTCCTTCGCCATTGGGGCTTTCGCGCCTGGCCTCGGGGGAGTCAAGTCTAAGCAAGAGTATGGGGCTGGGTCCTGCTTCGCCAAGTTTGCTGGATGCGGAGGTTGAGGACTCCCTTCCCCAGTTGGAGTGCTCTCAGATATCTTCACTGCCAGATAGCTCCTTGGACATCACTGATGATAGGGTAGACATGTCGATGATGCTTGATCGAATGGCTGAGTCCTCATTTATCGATTGCATCAAGATTGATGAGCTTCCGTTCCACCAGGCAGTTCAGAACAATGATAAACATTTGTTGTTGCTCGAAATACAGAACTCTTCGGACATTGAACTCGGTATTAATTCTGCCGACTCAAAGGGAAGGTGAGTACAACGTTTTGCTATCAACTTGTGCGTTATTCGAAGTAGTTTGACTCACTGTGCATTTGCGGAACTGACTTCTCATGGCACATGCCTTAGAACACCACTGCACATTGCAGTCCAATGCTCCAATCTGGATTTTGTGAGAATACTTCTCTCACACGATGCAGTCCCAAATACACAAGATTTCACGGGAAATACGGCGTTGCACTATGCCGACTCTCCGGAAATGACCCAGGTTCTCCTTGAGGGTGGCATAAGTCCAAACATACCCAATGGTGATGGTCTTTGTTCTCTGCATTTAGCCGTCAAAAGACGCGACTTTATTTCGATCAAACACCTCCTGTTGCATGGGGCAGATGTTAACAATGCTGATGATCAATACTGGTGAGATCCCCACTAGCAAACTTTTGGAATGTATCTCTAATACGTTGTATGAACTCGATACTGTTCAACTTGGCCTCTAACCAATTCTTTGCTTTGTGTGCAGGTATACCTCTCTCCATTTGGTGGCACATGCTGAGTCACCTCTCACCAACGCATCTCGCTCGCTTCGAGGTCCCATTGCAGAGTTGCTTTGCGAAGCTAAGGCCCCTTCAGCTCCTGATTTGAATTATCAAGACAGAGATGGCAATAGCCCACTGCACCATGCGGCATCACTAGTTGAAGAAGATGCTGGCATACTCATATCTCTTTTTCTCGAGCATGGATCATGTCCCAAGATTACCAACAATCGCGGACAAACTCCCATTCATCTATTTTGCCATAACCATGGCGCACGTCAGTTTGTCTTTTATCACGAAGCATTGCATTTGATGCTTGTCAAGGGTGCCGACCCAAATACTACATCTTTGAGTGGTTGTACTGCGTTGCACCTCGCGCTTTATCATAAAGATGTGGCAGCAGCAGCACTGCTTGTCAGGCATGGGGCTCAAGTCAATATGAAATGGAAGAAGCCTCAGAAGTGGGAAGCATCCTGGACTGACATGGGCTCCGATGATGTGTTGCCTTTGGATATGCTTGAAGACATGGAAAGCCTTCACACTGTCTTGGCAGAAATCTCAACTCCGCAACTCCCTGCTTCTCGTAGGCCAAGATGTATGCACTGCAAGTCAAAGTTCGGCATGTTTGCAAGACATCACAATTGCACCCATTGTGGGCGGTCTGTGTGTGGAAAATGCTGTATTGGATCGCTGGGACGACTTTACTTTCCCACTTTGAAAAAAGAAGACGGAAATGGCGGAATGTTTAAGGTCTGTTCCCTGTGTGAACCAATCCTGCTGTCAAAGATCGACAGAGTACCTACAACAATTGTCAGCAGTGGTGGATGTGACCAGAGTTCAATTGGAACAATATCAATGTAATTGGTAAATACAAATGTTCAATGCGTCATTAGGATGTGCTCCTACAACTTATTTTGTGATCTCATTTCTGTGTTGGCAAAGATTTTAGATGCTCCTTCGCTCAATCCTAAGGGTCAAGGCATTATGTTGTAGATCAGTATATTGGAGCAAAAGTAGATTATTTTAGAGAGAGGTGTGATGAAAGCCAAAAATCTGCCACCAAAGAATTCGAACACCCAGACACATCTTTTTTGATAAGACCAAGTCACTGTTTCAAGAAGCGCTCGATCTGCAACGAGAGGTCTCTGGTATAGAATTAGATTTATTAAACTGATTTTACCAAACTGCCAAACGCCTCAATTTTTCCAAAAGAACGTCCTCTCCATATTCACTAGCGAGAAGGTCGTACAGGAATCTCCATTCATAAATGAGGCAATCTCCCTATCACCCACGTTGAAGGCCCTGGCCAAATGTTGAAGCATCTGGTTCAATTGTGAAGGAACTGCAAATTTTATCATAAAGTGCCCAACGTTGCCAATACACCATAGAAGAAATGAGACTAGCGATACCGTGTCCATTCAAAAGATTATCAATTGAAATCATCCGTTACAGCCAGAAAAGACACGTTTATCATGCTTCTCAAAGACTCAATCATATGAGAATCATTGTACAATGCTGAAATACGTTATGTTGAATTAAATTCACATCTACAATACACCGACACAAGTCAAGAATTCATTCCATATTGCAGCGTAGGTTCAGGGACACGAATAAATGTGCATAAAGCATCCAATCTTGTAACACTATCCTTTGGGAGAATTCTGCTGTAGTATTTGCTTCTTCTTGTCTCCGTGCTGTGAAAATTGATGCAGCCTCCTTCTGATAGCATCATTATTCCTCCCATTGTTTCGCATCCTTGCCAATGATACAGCATCTAATATTGCACGTTTTGGCAAACCCATCCCACCTTGTTCTGGCTTGGATGTAAGCTGATCCAACACGGTTGGATCAACTGTTCCCTTGGGATGTAGGATAGCTGATAAAACTGCTTCTCGGAGCATCATTTTAGCTTGGGGTGTGAGGTTGCTAAGTCTTGAGTCTAGGTGCGGTTCTTCTCTGTGATGCGATGATGATCTCTGCTGTTGTCGAGATTCTGTTTGCCGTCGAGTTTGCGACAGAGTAGAAGAAGCTTCTTCTTTTTGTGTTGTCATAACAGAAGGCTTGCTACAAACAACTTGTGTTGGGGAAGGCAAGCTATTTCTGCGATCAGTGTTGTCTACTGTACTTACATCATTGTTCACTGGAGAAGCTGCCACTTTTGCCTTTGTGGGACAATCATGACCATGAATATGTTTCCTATACTCTTCTATTGGTCCTCTATCGATTGTGGCAATTGTGGTCATGTCATCAATGCCATTTCTTTCATTGAAAGAGACACTGTTACGCTTCTGTTGCGATACTTCCTTCTG
>JALLOX010000623.1:0-10440 GCA_036939695.1 Thalassiosira ordinaria | reverse complement strand
AGTGATTTCGCCCCCTTTTTAGGCCCCTCTGAATTTTTATTTTGGGGGGCTATCAATATAAATATGCCCCCTTTCCCCTCCAAATGTGACCATTGTGGCATCTTCCAGAGAAAACCTCGAAAGTGTCTATTACTTAATTAAGGACACGGCAGTTGCAAGGTTCACATCCTTTTTTGGGGGTACAATATCCCCCTCAACCCTCCGGGAAAATGGCTCGACAAAGTTGGCTACAAAATGATACTCCCTTCTTTTGGAAATAATCCAAAAAAGGGGCCGAGACTGGCCGAGAAAATGAAATTATTTTGCCAGGGGATTATTCTTGTGTGTAGAGCTCTTCGTTTTGCTACACTTACCTTCTAGAATAAAAACATTTGAACCAAGCAACTAACAACTTCTTGCAATCTTGGCTTTCTAATATTTTCTGGTCAACGTAGGAATTCATATTTCTTTTCGCGCCATGAATTCAAATGAAGCCAGATGAATGCATTCAATACAAGACTGAATGATGTTTGTTTCCGCATTCCGCACAATTCCGCATGTTGTTTTTGTTTGACACAGGACGGCGCGGAGGCGGAGATGGGAAAGAATTGCAGTAGCAACAACAAAAGCCAACAGCGTTAGTTGCAAACCACAAATTAGGGGGAAAGTAACAAGGAAGCCACAGACTGCACCATGAAACAGCTCCACCGAAATTAACAGTCCCCATCACAATGAAAACGACCACTCGCCGCGCCGCGGCGGCGTCATCTTCCGCGGCCAATCAGGAGAATGATCCTCCCTCTCTCGTTAAGGAAGAAGAAGGGAGCGTTCGTCTACCCAACACTAACATCAGCCATAACGACGACAACGATGAAGATGAAGAAATGATATCATTGGGATTATCAAGAGCGAACAGTATCAGTGGTGGTGGCAATAATGGCGCCTCCGCCAACCACACTGGTACTCCGGGAGCCATATCGATGGTGGGTACCAATCGCAAGTCGACCTTTCCCGCAACGCCCGCCACTCCTGCTGCCGCTAGTGCTAGCCGTATGCATCAGCGTAACAGTGGTGGCGGCGGTGGTGCGCCGATACGGCGGACGCCTGGTCCAATGAGCGTGGCTCATCAGGCCAGGCATCGACGCACTCCTGGAGCGGGGCATTCACAGGATGTAAGTATTTTTTACACTGTTTCTTTTTGCTCCTGAGGCAGTATTTGTTGGGGGATAAGGCATGATCGTACTTGGAATATGTTGTCTTGAGTTTTTTTTGTATGGTCACTTTGTACTTTCGTCTGCTGGTTGATTTTTTGGAGAGTCAGGGGGGATACTCCTTCAGAAAGAGTGGCTGGAAGTTATTTTCATTTTCATATTACCCTTGACCGATGTGACTATCGGCATCGCTAAAGTATGGTGATGATCTAACTGTAAATTGTATTATTGAGAATTTGACAGGCTTGGAGTCATAGAACACTTTTTCTTGGAACTTGCATTTCATGGTAACATTTCACAAATTATTTGGGGAATCTGTTCATTGAATGCAATTGCATTTATATGAATAGTTTGTTGCCTTTTTGTCAGCTATGGGAATGGGAGTTGTGAATTCTATGCTCTGGCTGATGACTCTCAAGGTCACAAGTCTGTTGAGATTCAGATAGTCAGTGTGTAGTGTGTAGTCATTTTTTTCAGCAGTCCTCGTTGCAACCTTTTCAAATCAAAACATTCATCCAATAATGTGTACCTCACTCTCTAGCTAACACAATTCACACTCAATCATAATGTCACAGAATCCAGAAATAAATCGAAGCCACGCAAGAACACCTGTAATGTCTGGAGGAGGAAGTCGACATGGGAAGACTCCACACAAACTTCCACCAGCATCCTCATCGGCACTTGTCACTCCCTCAATTAAATCTCAGAACAATGCATCTGCCATGGAAACACCCAATGTAAACAATTCAGGTAGCAAAGACAATAATATGAACCAGCAGCATCAGCTTCACCAGAGGCAACTCTACACTCCTGCACACTTTACCCTTGCCAAGAATGCTGATCTGCATATGGAAAATCGTCCCGATGCTTTTTCTCCTGCCACCATACGCATGACAAATTCATTGGAAAAACTCTTGACCGACGACGATGATATTTTGGAGGCTAAGCATCACACGCAGTCCCAATCGCAACAGCAGATGCCAAAAGAGGAAGATGTGGCTGCAAATAGTCAAAAAATGAATACCAATGGCAATAACGATGCCATGTTCAACACCTACCCCAAGACTCAGGAGTTGTACCGTGACCCCAGGACTCAGGAGGAGATTGCTATGGCAAGTCGCGCTGCTTTCCGTAGGATACAATCGACAGGCTCTGGCTCTGACGATGAGGAGATGGAAGAGATGAAGGACCTCCCCAATACGAGCAAGGCGTCTGATGATTCAGTGGACGATGGATCGTCACAGGAAGAGGAGGAGGAAGCAGAAATTTCACAGATCAATGAAGATGAAGATGATGATGAAGATGGCAATGATGAGCAGAACAAGTCTGGTGGACCTACAATCAGTAGACCAAAACCGCTGAACTTCGCAGGGCTGAATACTTCTGATGGTGGACAGTCTACTGGTGTGTCTGTCTCAAGCGGAGGCGCATTTCAGCCCGCCAAAAGAGTAGTTCCCACAACCACTCCCAAGCCTCAGCGGACTATCCCGCGTCATGCTGCACCTGCATATCCTTCACCTGGTGGTCACCACCATCCCAATCAAGGCCAGGGGGGAGGTGGCATGTACTATCCACAGCAGCAGCACCAAGGATACTTCGGTCAAGAGAATATGATGGGAGGGCCTCATCAGCATATGAATCATCAACACCTACAATATTCTCCTCATCATCAGTATGGACCGCCACAGCCGCATCATCACCACCATCATCATCCTTCACAGAATTTTCATCTACCATCCATGCCATCTCCTCAAAATGCAGGCTTTGGACATATTCCACCTGTGTCCCCCCTGACTATCCCCACAGACTTTTCTCATGGTCCATATCATCCTCATTCTCATGCGAATGCTAATGCAGGAGGCTCCTATGTGCATCACACCATGCATAATATCCATGGTCCAGGTATAGGCGCCGGAGGAGGCGAACACTGGTGGAGGGGGGGTCCTGGTCATCCTGATGGTGGAGCTGCTGGATTTGACCCTACTATGATGTCACACCAGCATCCTCATGGTATGCTCAATCCTCATCATGATCACTTACAGCAGCAAGGAGGAGGAATGGGAGGCATCATACCCATACCAGGACACGCCTCGCCTGACTTTTCCTTTCACGAACTGTCCGGGGCGGTGTCTCCATTCACACTTCCGCACCACCCTTCCTTTCCAACTGCACCACACCCTACTCATCATTCCAATAATTATCATCATCAACAGCAGCACCATCACCATCACCAGCAACATCATTATTCTTCTCAAGGAACGGCTCCAGCGATAAATCATTCAGGATCAGCGTCGCCGGCTACTCCACGACAGCGAACTAAGTCGAAGGAAGATCATCCTCGAGGTGGTAGCAATCGGAAAACTCCACCATCCCTAACAGCGTCACCAACAAAGCAACAATATCAAGGATCACCAGGTCAGCGGGGGATGCGGCCTCGCAAGGATAGCACTGCGAGCATTAACAGCGCCTTTAGCGGCGGCGGAGATGAACAAGGAGGCAATCTGTCCTTCAGTCAAACTCTCTCCTCGCCCGGTTCTTCCTCAACCCCTGTTTTGAAACAAGGATTGCTGGGTTTGAATACGAGTACATCATCGGAGGATGAGTTGGAGTATAGCAACTGGTTCCATCCTCCCCAGAAAAATAATGATTTATTATTATTTCAACACGTGGACAGCGGCAGTAGACAGCAACAGAACCTTGGACACGAAAACTACCTGCAGCAGCCAAAGCTTCGCACGAAGAAGGGTAACCACTTGCAGCCGCTTGGGACGAATCTATCTGGGCCTGGCAGCAACAATAACAACCGACATTCTGTTGGAGGAGAGAGGAACAAGCCACAACAACAAGGTTCTAAAAAACCTTCGGCAAACAAGCCAATGAGAGACCGCATTCAACTCCCCCACAACCTTGATATTCCAAGGACAAAAGCCAATGGTGGTGGGGGTAGCAGAGCTATGGGACCGTCCTCCTTTCATCACGGCAGCAGCGGTGCAGATAACGATGACAAGCAAAAACAGGGAGAATTCGTCATGGAAAGCCCGACCGAACGTCAAGCCTTCAAGGAATTTGGTCGAAACTTTCGACAAAGAGAGAACGAGTCTCTTGCTGCCGCGCGGGACTATGCTCTGGCATGCCTATCGGAATCCAACCGGGATATATACCTGCCTCCAGCGACGCACTGGCGAGTCTACCTCGAACTGGCTGACGTTGCAAAAAGATCGAACCAGATAGAGGATGCCCGTAGCCACTACAGACAAGCTTGCATGTTACAGCCCCGTGCAAGTCAAGGATGGTTGGAACACAGCAAACTCGAGGAGGAATGTGGAAATTTGCATAAATGCGCCTCAATATTGCAGGAAGGTCTGACATTTTGTACCACAAATGAGAATTTGTTAATTAGGGCTGTTAAGTATTATGAGAGAATGGGTGACTTGGACAAGGCTAGGCAGTTACTGTCTAGATTGAAATATTTGAGTATTGAAAAATCATGGAAGACTATGTTGGAGGGTGCACTGTTGGAGGCTAGGGCGGGAAGGTACTCCATGGTAAGCCATGATTATGTTCTTTTTGCCGTATTGATTTATTGGTTCCTATTCTTACATCGTCTTGTTTTATGTCATGGGTCGCAGGCACGGGAAGTTCTGAAATTCTTGACCCATAATGTCCCATGGTATGGTCCTTTATATTTGGCTCATACCAAGTTGGAACGTGATTATGGATCGTCCTCTGAGGCATTTTCAATTGTAGAAAAGGGGCTGAAGGAGCTACCACGCTATGGCCCTCTCTACTTTCAGGCCTTTCGTCTCCTGGAGAAGGAAGACATTTCACAAAAGGCATTTGATTTGCCTCGGACCATGGATATGGTTTCACGAGCTGATAGTATCAGTCGAGAACTGCTGTGGAAGGTTCATTTGGAGGCAGCCCAAATGCAGGAAAGAGCGGCCCTATTGGCGGTAGAGGACAATCCCAAGAAATTGGACCTAAGAATGGCCCTTAAGGCAACACGTCGGTCATACGCAAAGGCCATCATGCTATGCCCAGCCAATTTAAGCTGGAAGATTTGGCTAGCAAGTGGCAGGACTGAGGTTTCATGTGGAAATACAAAGGGAGCCTGGGAACTCTTTCTCCGTGCACACGACTCTGTTTCGGAGAAGGGAAGGTCGACTGTTCTTTTGGAATGTGCAAGGCTTGAGGAATATTGCGGCGATTTGGCGTTGTCGCGATCCATCCTTTGCAAAGCCCGTCATCAGTTTGGCAAGAGTGATTGGAAGGTCTGGCTGTCCTCGGTTAATTTGGAATGCCGATGCGGCCTCAGGGAGAGAGCAATTGCATTTGCTCAGGAGGCACTCAACATACACAGGGGCACTGGTACGTATTTCTTTCGCCTTCATTGATGGTTGACTTTCTGTCCATTCATTATTGATGACACAATATTTGTCCTCCCTCACCTAAATCAACATTATTTTCCTCAGGTCGTCTATGGGCAGCTCTTATACAGCTTCGCCATGATGATGGGGAACTGAATCAAATGAAAGTGCTAAAACATGCCTTGCAAGCAGTTCCCAAGTCTGGCGAGGTATGGTGTGAAGGTAAGTTTCATGTCACTGGCTGTGAACAGCAATGCTAACCTACGACTTCTACCTAACAACATATTTTTTGCTTATGTGAAGGCGCCCGGATCTATCTTAATCCATTTTCTCCTACATTTGACCTGCAAGCGGCATCACGTCACCTGTCTTTTGCAGCCAGGTTTACACCCCAGTACGGAGACAGCTTTCTGGAACAGCTGCGCTTGAATATGATTGACCAATGGCTCATTCCTTTGGCCACTCCTTTCATAAATAGCATGTGCGAAAAATTTCGGCCGTGTGACCAAATGCAAATCGAAGATGCTTACCAGTTCATTACTGAACACACCAAAAATGCAGCTGATGTTGTGAAAACTCAGCTCAAAGAGAAGAACCCAGTTAAGAAGGATGTGTTGGACACATCTGAGTTGGAGCTACGCTGTTCGAGTGCTGATCCTAACTATGGGCATCTATGGTTTCAGTGTCGGGCCAGCCCCATTGACACTGCCAGAGAGGTGATTACACGAGCCAAGACTGTACTGGCTGACTCCATCATTGACTACTCTTATTTGTACGTTGCAGCAATGGTGCGCAGGGCAGGTATGCTCATGCTTATCCATCTAAAAAATGCGGGACCGAAGGTATCTGCCCAAGAGATACCTCAACCAAATTCTCATCGTTGGGACTTGATAGTAGATAAACAACTTCGTGCGGCACCATCCCTTGATGAGATTCTTTCAGAAAAAATTGAAGGACCAATACTTTTTACGACAGGTTGTGTGGGGTCTAACCACAACTGGGACAAGTTATCTTTGACTGACAAGCGAAGGATACTCTTTGGCAGTGATTCTTTGCTCAGTTAAGAAGAAATAGTGCATGATTTATGAAGTATGGTACTAATAAAGATACAACTTGATTTAACGATGAATCCAGGCTCAGTATCAAGGGTACCTAGTACCTGCGTTACCTCCTCCGCCAGGTCGGAATTGTAGTTCACTGTAGTTTTCCCCATGATCAAAGAAGGACCGCTCAAATACTGATGTTGGCTGTCTTCTCTTGAATGTGCTTCATTTTCCCCCTGAGCTTATCCAATACCCGTGCTACTTGCGCAATCATCATCATCCTCTTTCAGCTGTCCCAGATGCTAATAATCGTTGCCATTGTTGGTGTTTGTTCAGTAGACCTTTAATTTAGAGTATAACTACATGGTATCTTGTGAGAATAACTCCACTCAAAAGAAGAATTGGACAGCTCTTGTGTATGCTTCAACTGCTCTCCCAGCAATATTCTCAATACTCTCTTAACTAGGAGTTATCTAATAGCACACCCTTTGCTTTGAGCATAATCTCATCCATTGGAGCATACACACTGCTTCATATTACTTATGCTCCGTGTGTTTATGCTTCGATAAGGCGCTATGGGTCTAAGCTTGGGGAAGTCAAATCAGCGAGGCTATCAGCATATCAACTTCAACAGCAAATCAACAAACAGAATTCTCAGTTCTTTCTCCTTTTCTTCTTCATACTCCCTAAAAGATGAATTTGGAAAATGTTCATGGTCAGAACAAATGATTCCAGTCACCACAGACCAAAAGTACAAATACACAACTCTCCTATCTAAACTAATAAAAACTCACCTCCAGTCTCAGTATACGCAACCTCCTTATCCTTCCTCTCCTTCTTCAACCGTTCCACCTTGAGCTTCAGTACTGTCTTGCCATCCTTGCTCTTCTCTCGTGTGTCTTCAATCTCGCGACGTTTCTTGTGAAGATTGTCCACCTTGGCTTGTTTTTGGGCAATGCCATGTTGCATACGACCGTAGAGACGGGCGGCCTTTTTGGACATTAGGGCTTTGGCTAGTTGGGCTGCCTCCTCATCCTGGGTTGTTTTTGTAGTGGTGTGTAGAAAACAATGGCAAGGTGGTAAGTTGACAAGTTCACGTGTGTCAAAATTGATAATAGAGGTGAAGCAATGGTTTGTTTCTTTACTCACCTCTGTTTGCTTCTTCTTCACCGCCTTGAGTTCTGCCTCTTCATCATCCTCGTCTTCCTCCTCTGAGCTCTCACTACTCTCATCCTCGCTACCATCTTTCTGAAGCACTTTGGCAGGTGTCTGTTCCTCAGACTCAGATGAAGACTCTTCATTGACTTCCTTGACACCCTCCTTCGCTTCATCACCAATCTGCTGCAGTCCATCATCATCACTCACATCATCATCCAACATCTCTCCATTCCTCAACTTCTCCACCTCCTCCTTATACTTGGGCACATATCCCTCCTCCTTATCATCCACCCAAGGACTCAAATGAGGCGGCAATGCACTCCCCACAGCATACTTTTTAATGGGAAGGACAAAGTTAAAGTTGGCACAATCCAATATCCACTGAGGTTGGATAAATTCTCGTGATTTGGGTAGTTTGGCATAA
Organism: Thalassiosira ordinaria; assembly: GCA_036939695.1. Classification (NCBI taxonomy): domain Eukaryota; phylum Bacillariophyta; class Thalassiosirophyceae; order Thalassiosirales; family Thalassiosiraceae; genus Thalassiosira; species Thalassiosira ordinaria. The sequence continues at coordinate 2,258 of JALLOX010000623.1, read as the reverse complement.
CTGGGCAATAGCTTGGGACGATCAATGACATGATGCGTGATGGAGCTGTCATTCATGGGAATGGGTGAGTCTTGTCCTTCCCAACCCACCTTGCCTCCGTAGGAGAGAATGATTAGTTCGAGGTAACCACGGGGGACTTCACGGGAGAGGAAGAAGGTTAGATTGTGAAAGAGTTGATGACGCTTTTGTGCTTCTGGATCCGTAATGATTTGAATGGCACCTTCATCATCATTGTTATTTTGGACGGCGGAGTCATCGATTGCTTCTAGAGCTTCACGGAGAGGTGCTGCAATGGGTACCTGCTCTTCATCATCATCTCCGTCCATGTCCTCGTCGTTGTCAATAGAGTCACTTTCATCATCTTCTTTGACACCTTTCAATGCTTCATCGATGGATTGCATCAACTTCTTTTGTTTCTTTTTATTCGCCTTTGATGCCTTCTTTTCCTCCACTGGCATGTCATCTTCTCCTGTAGCTCCACTTTCATTTTGCAAAGCATCTTTCACGGCATCGGCAGCCGAATTTCCCTTTGACGCATCGTTCAATGCCATTTGCAAAGCACTCAAATTAGCCGCTAGTACCGATGTAGCCTTACCTCCCAGGGTAGGATGAAGCGTGGCACTGCTCACAATATTACTGCCACCATCACCACCGGAAGCTCCACTGCCACCACTATCAGTAGTGGCCACAGTAGGCAGAGGGTAACGTACACCTAACTCTCCATACAACTTGTACAAGACAAATCCCAACAATGTTTCGTAGAATTCAAAGAATGTCAGCATGACACGGAAATCGACTCCCTCAGGAACATGTTGGGTGAAATTGTGGGGGGTGACCCATCGGACAGGAATAGCTTGGCCAGATGTCTGTAGATATTTTGTAAGTAGCATGTGTTGTGATCAAAGTTGTTAGTGTCTAGCCAAAATAATGCACATTAATAACATATGCAAACACTGCATCAGATATAACCATTCAACACAAAACTCACCATAATCTCAGCCTCCAAATAAACACCTTTGACCGAAATAAAACTCTTAGTAATACTCCCAGTAGCAGCACAATACGCCCCCCAGCTCGCCGCCAAAACCTGTGCCTTTCGTGTGATACTCGCCTGAATCCTACCATCGCTCGGCAGACATGCAAACAAATTCACTAAACAAAGTGCATCGTCAAGGTCACCCAATGCATCGGCAAAACGAGGATAACGCTCTCTTACAAGGTGATGTAAGGTGTACTTGGGTGCCAAGGGTTGTTTACGTCGTGCCTCCTCCTTCTCGTTACGATTGGCACTACGACGAACCTTCTTCATGAAGGCCTTGAACTCACGAAAGTTCTCCAACAAAGGTTCATGCGCCAACGCCTTGACATCCTTCACGTGATAAAACACCTGCCCCTTCTTATTCCTCGGAGCACGTCCCCTAGGTTCACGCGGATAAACTCCCTTGAGGATACACAGCCTCCTAAAATCCTTGAGAGAAATTTGAAGCTTTTTGAGTACGCGTGCACGACCTATAAAAGTGGCATCGAGACCGGCGTGGTTGGCCTTGCGGACTTTACCCATGCGAGAGAGTTTGCGATGGGTGGCCATGCCGGAGTGGATGGCGGCCTTGATGGATTTTTTTTTGGGGCGGCCTTTTACTCGGTTTCCCATGGTTGGATATTGTTGATTGTGATGCGGTTAAAATGAATTGGAAGAGGCAGCTTTTGACTTTGTTCCTGTGCCTACCCGTCAGGATGGAGGTACCAAATAAATGATGGGGCACCGAATGTGGACAGCCTCGCTATGTGATGGTAGTGATGGTATTGATGGGATGGTGTTGGTGTTGGTGTTTGTGGTGGATGTTGTGCATTATTGTTGCTTTGGTTTTGTCACCTATCTTCTACTCGCTTTTGTTGGCTTTGTTTTTTTTGTTTTTGTTCTTTTGAAGAAAATTGGTGGTTGTGAGAGACGGAGGTGCGACATAATGTCTGACCATCGTCCGTATCCAGTATCTCCCTCCCAAACCAAGAAAATCTCCCGAGCCAATAAGTACTCGATGACGACGCGACGCGCGGCCGACGGCTCCACTACCCGGAACGGAAATCTCCTCATTTGTTGTAAACTTCACCTGAGAACGAATAATAGCAACGATGACAATGTCCAGCCTTCAGAGTCGAGCACTCGGTGCATCAGAAGCAACCACCGACGCTCAATCTAACCATCAACAGCATTCTTTCGAGTCATGCTTCTCCACCGGCCTCGATTTGACAGAATTTGC
>JALLOX010000622.1:0-10446 GCA_036939695.1 Thalassiosira ordinaria | reverse complement strand
TAAGGCTTTGATGAAGGAGCTGAATAAGTATTTGGTACGAAAGAGAAAGAAGTAAACGGTTGAAAAGTCTAGGAATAGTTGAATCTCCTTAGGGGGGAAGGCTTGCTGAATTTCCAGAGTGTGGGAAGCCAACATCAAAGGACTTAAATGTAGCGTGGAATACTTTATCTGGACCCATTGTCTTCTCTGCTATCTCCTCTACTACTTTTCTGACATGATTCTGAGGTATCAACTGAATCCTGAAACTTGATATTTGAGAGAATGCGACAGAACTAAATGAAAATTTCAGTCACGCTGTCTCAATTGCCTCCTCATTGGCAACCACTCACAATCACAATTCCTTGACAAGTCATCAGTCCACTAGACACTGACAACAAGTAATCTCAACATTCAAATAGATTCCAGCAATGAACGGGGGAGAGAAATCTGCAACGTCGGAGACAGTCGTGTTCAATGTAGGGGGGAAGATGTATGAAGTGTCCCGTTCTCTCATCGCAGAATGGCCCGATACGATGCTTGGCCGGCTGGTTTCGGATACGTGGCAGGGCGATCGAAACAAGCCTGTCTTCATTGACAGGAATGGGAGCATCTTCGAGTTAGTCTTGGACTACATGCGGTACGGGAGCATCACGCTACCCCCAAACCTACCAAGATCGAACTTCATCCGCGAGATGGACTTCTATGGAATCTCTGTTGAAGATGAGGAGGTCAAACAAGACTCGTCCGTGGAAGAGTTGGAGCGTCTGAAGCAAGAAGTTGCCGATGCGGAGCTAAAGCATGATATGTTCCTTCTTGGGGTTCATGCATATCACTGTTTCATGACAGGGAAGACTGCATTTTTCATGAAAGAGAATGATGATCTGGGACTCAGGCGCAAACCATCTGACTATGCTAACAACTCTGTTCATGCATCAAATGCATTGAAAAGCTACCTCGAAACTTACTATGGGCTGAAGGCATACGATATCATTTTTTCCAAGACGACGGGAATGAGTGTCAAAGTGTTGAAGCTAGGAGCAAAAGAGGAGGGAACTGCTAAAAACGAGACGAGCAGAAATGGTAGGTGATGGATTTTTATGTACTCCGTGTTGCTGTCCATTACTAACCTTTTCCACGTTACTTTCTTGATTCAAGAAGATCATGAGGAGAGACCACTACCACCACCGCGCCGCCAGTACCCTTCCCAGACAGCAAGAACCAGGAGGCGTCAGCCGGAGAACCCTCTGTTGGAGGGTCATAGACGTCGGCGCAGAAATGGTTCTTTTCCCACTATTTCATCCAGACTTTACGTGGACAGTGATGATGAGTCTCCCATGTAACATGAAAAACCTTCCCTCATGTGAAATTTGCAAGCAAAAAAGGGCATAGGTGAAAATAGTGGGTACAATCATAATTCAGTACGTGGTAAATAAATATGAGTTAGTTGAAGTCACCGAGTTAGGTTTAGAGCTATGAGGAGATGCTGCCACAGTTCATTTAGAACATACGGAAAGTCTTCTTTCCGGTCTTAGCCCTCTGGGCCTCATGAGCCACAACGTTGAACTTGACAGTCTTGGCCAAGGGACGGCACTGTCCAATGGTCACAATATCACCCTCCTTTACAGCAAAGCAAGGACTGCAGTGGGCATGGATGTTCTTGTGACGCTTTTCGAAACGACGGTACTTCTTGATGTAGTGAAGGTAATCCCTACGGACAACAACAGTGCGCTTCATCTTGGTAGAGATGACAAGTCCCTTCAAGATCTTACCACGAATGGACACATTTCCAGTGAAGGGGCACTTCTTGTCAACGTAGGTTCCCTCAATGGCAGCGTCGGGGGTCTTGATACCCAAACCGACGTTCTTCACCCAACGCATAGGCTTCACCTTCTTGGCGTTGACATTGCGCTTGCGGGCAACGAAAATGGCATCCTGGGCCTGGTAGGCCTTTTCGTGCTCTATCGTGAGCCGCCACCACACGATAATGGAGCACATGATGTGATATCACATCATTACAGAAAGTTTGGAGTTAGAAGAATGCAAAATGAAGAATGAAATATAACATCAATGCTGGAGAATACTAAAGCCATTGGAAATTCGGTTGGTTGATGTAGCTTCACTTTTGCTCAGCTTTCCAACATCCAAATCCAACTACCCAGTATGACCAATCAGTATTTTTTGAAGACTCACGATCGCACTCCTTGTACTCCTTGGCTAAACGAGGCATCTTTAACTTTTATGGATTATCCTGTGAATGAGAAGGAAATATCGAATTGGTTGAGTGAAATAGTTAGTAATATGAACGAGTTCTCCTGCAATCACCAACAGATCCAGAAACTGTCACCATCACAATCCAGAGGAACCCCTCGACGAGACAGGCCACCGCCTTGACAACGACGTCAAAGGCGAGAACGCTAGCTACGGCTCCACTCTAGATCATTGCAGCAACGAGGCTGAGCCAACATCATAGCGCCCTACCTGCATAGGTTCCGTCGCCATCGTAGCTCACCTTCCGTCCCCTTGAAAATTTTGTGGCGGTAGAAAAGCAACAGAGAGCAACGCGCAGCGCGCAGCGAGATAGGTAGAGACCACCCATCTGGGCACAGATTGGCGATATCAATACCAAAGAGACAGTAGAAAAATCATTTCATGATTTGGCGATCCAGTAAAAGGTAACTCGAGTCATCTGCAGTGTTCCCCCCTTATTTGCGAGCTTTTCTCCCCCCTTTTTGATTGATCTTCGCACGAGTTCCCCAAACAACACACGTTGGGTCATTTATGGATTTTACTCGGTATTATTCATGCTCAACCGACTCTACCGCGATGATGAGCAGCCAAAGTTGCATGTGAATATTTTGTGTGGAAATAACACTGTGCAGATTGGGAGAGAGAACAATGCGAGGAAGACGAAGGTTCTTTTTGAGAGGACTCCCAGTTCTAAAAATATACTATAAGCTGCACCACTTATGTGAAGAATTACTTACATACTACCGGGTTCTTTGCTTTTGAGCATAATCTTTAGGTCTGCGAAAGGTGAAACGAAGTGTACAGGAATACCGTCCAACGATTACCCTCGTAGGAACTCAGTATATGACGAAGGCCAGACGCATACGACTACCCGAATTTTGCCGTTTCGCGCAGTGAAAGCATGCGCAACTATCGCTCGCCACTGCACAATGCAAATACTCATCTCTTTCCCATCTTTGCAACTCAACATCACCAACCCGACCAAGTCAAGGAGTCCTTTGTCGTCTTTGTTGTTGACCGTCTGTATCTTTCTTCTTGGGCCTTCACATTATGGATCCATTCTACAACAACAATGGGTACAGCAATGCCTCATCTCATCATTCTTCTGCCTCGAATCAGCGTCTGAATCCAAATAATCAGCTTGCGAACAATGCGACGTCTGTCCAGGCAGTCCCACCAAATATGTCCGCTGGGCAGGTGTCAGCGGGCATGGCTGCTTCTGCCGGAGCTCCGGGAGGCATGTATTCTGCCAATTACAGTGCCCAAACGAATGCAAGCAATGCTCAGTATCACCTGGCAGCGGCGGCGGCGGCCGCTGGGCGGACCATGCCTTATGGAGGGCAGGCTGTGCAGCAGTCAGTCACGAATATGCGACAACAGCAGCCTGTGTCAGCTCCCTTTGCCTCCCCTTCGAGGGGGCAGCCGCAGCAACAGCAGATGTATAATCCCAGGAATGTATCGGGGATGGGCTCTCCTGCCTATTCTAGTGTTCCCAATCCGTTAGGCTTGGGTGCTCCTGCGGCAGCTCGTGCACCCGCTCCCGTAGGAGGACCAGTGAGTGGACCAGCCCCCTCTGGCACCTCTAAGACGGATCTGTTGAGATCCATGTATCAATCTCGCCAGCTCCAACAGCGTCAGCAGCAGCAGGCTACGCAATCTCAGCCCGCCCAGCAGATGCAGCAGACGAGTTATCTCCAGTCTGGGATACAGCAGCAGTCTCATCAAGGGCAGGTAATTCAGCAGCGTCCAGCTAGCACTGGTTACTCAAATGTTCAGCATGGGCAGCAGCAGTCCTCGGGCTATGGGCAGAGTGCAATGGCTCAGCAGCCACAGCAGAATGTTCAACAGGGGATCCAGGCTAGTTATCAGCAGCAGCAGCAGCATTCCTCGCAGATGTCATCACAGGCGCAGTTGTTACAGCAGCAGCATCAGCAGAGACAGATGACTTCTCAGTCAATGCAGCATACTCAACATCGTCAGCAAGTGCAGCAACAAACGAGTCAGCAGCAGGCTTATCAGCAGCAACAACAGCAGTCCAATAGAATGGCAATGCAGCAGAAATACAACCAACAGCAGCAACAGCCTCAGCAACAGCTACAAGTTATGCACACTTCCCAGTCACAGCAAGTACGCCAAGGCCACTCATCTCATTCATCCTCTCAGCAACAGCAGTCTCAATCCAAGTCTTCTTCAGGGAAGCAGAGATTCCATCTCACCACCCAGGCCAAAGTTGCTTTAAGGGAAGCTGTATTATCTGCCATTCGTCATCCCGAGGGCACTGTTGATCCGGGATGTCTTCAACGTGCCATGGCTCAGGGTCTGCCTGAAAAGGCAATTTTGAACGCTGCCGTGGTGGCTCGTGAAAGGGACCGTAAGAATCGCGCAGAGAAGGCTCGGCAGCAGCAGCAACAAGGAATGCAGCAGGGGGGGATGGGCCAACAGGGAGTGGTGCAAGGTCAAGGACTGGCGGCAATGCAGAGACAACAGCAGCAAGCCCAGCAGCAGCAGGGTGCAGTTGTCCATCACCCGAGCATGGCAAGAACTGCTCAAACCTACCCCCCACCCACAAACGGTGCGAGTACTGCTAAGTCTCAAATGCAGCAGATGCTCTCGAGCCAGCCGGGCAGTAGTGCCATGCAGTATGGTCAAACTGCCCCGCAGCAACAGCAGAGTAGCTATTACCAGCAACAACAACAGGCTACCCAGCGACAGCAGGCACAATCCCAGATCCAACAGTTGAACCAACGAGCTCAGCAATATCAGACTCCCACAAGCCAAGCACAGCAAGCGAGCTCAACCCAACAGAGGCGGGCAGACCCGAACCAAATGACCACCTCCCAAATGAGCAAGTACCAACGCCAACTCCAAGCGCAGCAAGTCAACATAGCCCAACAACGCAAGCTCCAAGAAGATGCCAAGAGAAAGCAGCTTGAATTGCAATACAAGCAGGAGCAGCAGCGTAGGAAGATTGCAGAGGAGAAGAAACGCAGGGAGCAAGAGGAGGAGAGGCGGCGCAAGGCTGCAGCAGAGGCAGCTGCCAAGGAACTGGCTAGGAAGAAAGCAATCTTGATAAGTCGAATGAAGATATGGGGTAGAACTGGCCAAGGTTTGTTGGTCAACGGCGGCGCAAAAGGATTGCCCCCTCCTCAGCAGCAGCAAGGGCAGAAGGCTGGCAAGATGTTAAAGCAGAGCACGTGGGGTGCAGCAAGCATGTGTCAGGATACTCAGCCAGCATTGCTGGGTGCCTTGAAACGTGCAGCGAAGAAAGTAGAACAGAAAGCGGGGGTTCCACAAAACATCCAGGGTGCGGTGGATATGATTCGCAAGCAACTGCTTTTGCAGCCCGAGTCTTTACCAAAAATAGAGTCAGGGCCTCCATCAAAGGAACAACTCCGTCGTAAGCGCACGTTAGCCATATCATCCAAGTTATTGGATTCACAGCGAGCTTCCACATTGAAGCGCATCAAGCTTCAGCCCAAACGCGAGTCTAAGTTCCTGGACAAACACATCCGTCGCGCTCGCCAGATGACTGCTGACACTCATTCCAAACGCCACAAGGAGTTGTTAAAGGCCATTGTGACCCACCAGAGCGAGTTTTACAAACATCACCGCGTAAAGAAGAATGATGCCGCCAAGTTGGCAAGGGCCATCAGAGATCAGCTCAAGAAGGCTGAAGTGGCCAAGGAGAAGGAGGCAGACGCAGCTGAAAAGGCACGTATCGCTGCCCTTAGGTCGAATGACATGGCTGCCTACACTAGTTTGCTGGAGGATACTAAGAACGAACGTCTCAAATTCTTGTTGGACAAGACTGACGAATGTATGAATCAAATATCCACCCTGCTTGCATCTCGTGTGGCCGAGGAAGAGGAAGATATTAAGATGATGGGCGGCGAAGGCACCATCCAAGCGACATTCACTCAAGATGTCAGTGGTGGTTCGTACTATGAGACGGCGCACGTGAAGAGTGAGCAGGTACGACAGCCTAGCATACTTGTGGGAGGGGATTTGAAGGAGTATCAGCTTGGTGGATTGCAATGGATGGTCAGTTTGTATAACAATAGATTGAATGGTATATTGGCTGACGAGATGGGCCTGGGTAAGATTTCTTTTCTTGTATAATTTCATTGGCATAGCTCCACTGCTCGAGCTAACTCCGTTCGTCTGATGCTACCCGTCCCATAGGAAAAACAATTCAAACAATAGCACTCATAGCCTACCTCATTGAAGTGAAACAGAACCTGGGTCCATACCTTGTAATCGTTCCCCTTTCCACCCTGTCTAACTGGGTGAATGAATTCGCCAAGTGGCTGCCTGCTGCTACCTGTGTCTGTTACAAAGGAACGCCCCAACAGCGCAAGCAATTGTTCCGAGACGAGGTGGCAGACGGACACTTCAACGTTCTTCTGACTACATATGAATTTGTCATTCGCGACAAGGGATCCCTTAGAAAGATCGCATGGCAATATGCTATCGTTGATGAGGGACATCGCATGAAGAATAATCAATCCAAGTTTTCGGTGACACTGGGCACCCATTATAATACAAGGAGGAGGGTACTGCTGACAGGTACACCACTTCAGAACAACTTGCCAGAGTTGTGGGCCCTTCTCAACTTTCTGTTGCCGGCAATTTTCAATAGTGCCGAGACATTTGATCAATGGTGAGTGACTAGTTTTTTGTTTCCTAGTGCATCAACATTGAGGCTGATGAAGTCTTGGCTCACATCACATGCTTTATTTTTAGGTTCAACAAGCCCTTTTCATCATTTGGGAAGGCCTCATCCAGTGAAAACGCTGATGGTGACTCAACCAATGAACTACTCTCCAATGAGGAGCGCATGCTTATCATTCATCGTCTGCACGAACTCCTGCGTCCCTTCATGCTCAGGCGTGTAAAGTCTGAAGTCCTTGATCAGCTTCCAGAGAAGGTGGAGAAAGTCATCAGATGCGAGTTATCGTCATGGCAGAAGGAACTGTACAAACAAATCAGCCACAAGATTGCTGGAGAGGCGGCCACCAAGAATTTCAACCGTGGGTTGAACAATGTTGTAATGCAGCTTCGCAAAGTGTGCAACCATCCGTACCTGTTTTCCCAGGATGGTTATCACATTAACGAGGACGTCATACGCACCTCTGGCAAAGTTGAGCTGTTAGACCGGATGCTTCCCAAGTTGAAGGCTGCAGGACACCGTGTACTCATGTTTACACAAATGACCAAGATGATGCCAATACTCGAAGATTATTTTGCGTATAGAGGATTTTCGAGTTTGCGTCTCGATGGGTCTACAACAGCTGACGAGAGGGAGAAGCGTATGTACATGTTCAACGCACCCGACTCGCCGTACTTTATCTTCTTGCTGTCTACTAGGGCAGGAGGACTGGGGCTCAACTTGGCAACTGCAGACACTGTCATTATTTTTGATAGGTAAGTTGTTGTCTGGCTTTTGGACGCATTATCGCATTAGAGTCCGTACTCATATAACATCTTTTTCTTTCAGTGACTGGAATCCAATGATGGACTTGCAGGCCCAAGATCGAGCACACCGTATTGGTCAACGCAAGGATGTCCGGGTCTTCCGCATCATTACTCAAACACCTGTTGAGGAGAAGATTCTAAGTCGCGCCACGGAGAAGCTGCAAATGAACGAACTCGTTGTGGAAGCAGGCAAGTTCGACAAGAGCGGCCAAGACAAGGAGGACAACAGCTTGGAGCGTTTGAAGATGATGGAACTTCTCTTGACTGATTTTGATCAAAACCAAAGTGCTCAACAAGGTGCTTCTGCTGCAACATCAGAAGAGGACTTTGAGAAGGATACCGATGATGGTGTTGAAGAAGGTGAAGATAACAAAAATCTTCTCAACGAAATGATAAGTACCAATGATGATGACTACAATCTCTACTGCAAGATGGACCTGGAGAGGACAAATGCCCCAGCTCTATACAATGATGTCAATGATTGCCCAGATTGGATTCGTTACCCCAATGGCAAACCTGAGGAAGGGGCAGAGCTGATTGATGAGAGCCTTCCCCAGGTCCTTGGCAAGCGCCGAGCTGCTGAAGGAGTAACATACGATGATGGCTTGACGGAGAAGCAGTTTTGCCGCATGATGGACAAACAAGCCCTGGAAGAAGAGAAGGGCAAAAAGAAGCGGAAGAAGAAGCGCAGCCGTAACGCAGTTGATCCATCTCTTATCCTGGAGAATGATGGTGGTGGAAGGAAACGCGCCAAGACCAAACATCTCGAGCTGGGAGACGATGCCTCAGCAAGGTCTGTAGCACGTGGCGCATCATCATCCAGTGGTGGACTAGCTGGAAATGGAGAAATTACAGCTGCCATGTATGATCGCCTTATCAGCGTTACCCGCTCAATCATCTACTTCAAGGAGAAGGGCACCAAGCGCAAACTGTCGGACATATTCTTGGAAAAGCCGTGTCCACAGACGTATCCTGACTACTACCAATTGATTGATAAACCCATTGGTATGAATGATATCTTAAGAAAATGCCGTGCAAAGCTGTACTCAACTGTCAATGAATTCCGGGATGATTGGAACACTCTCTTCAAGAATGCAGTGACCTATAACGGCGAAGGTTCCTGGATTGTCAATGATGGCAAGGTCCTCAAGGGAGAGTTGGACAGGCTCATGGAGAAAAATGCCCTCAGCGCGAGTGCGGCTGCGTCCAAGAAGCCTGTTCGTATCAAGCTGTCTCTAAAGATGGGCAAGAAGAAGAAGAAGGACACTGTGAATGGCGATGGAGAAAGTAATATCACTGAGCCTCCTCCCGATGCCACAAGCAAGAGTGTTGACTCTGGGGATGAGTCTGATTCAGTCACTGAAGGCAATTCTGATATCGTCGGCATGAGTGAACGCATGGCATCAATACCTAGAAAGAGGAGATAGATGAGGGGTGATTCGGGGCAAAGCATAACAGGGGGTGTGGGGGTGCTGCTGTAATATTTTCGCACATGACTGCCACAAGATTTTTATTTGTATTGCAATCATTCATTTCTCAATACCCACACAAAATAGTAAAGATAAAAGAGTAACAACTTGATGAAATGCTATGCTCTAAAATGTTTCTACAGACAATAGGTTCACAACAGGAACACACACGAACAGCATGCATTCAAGGTACATGGTTCAGTTTTGTTGTCAATGAGATAATGTTGGGTTGGATTACCATCTATCAGTCACCTCATTGGACTTTTTAGGAACTTGTCTTGCCTGAATCACTATGATGTACTGTAATACCTCAGTGTAATTTCATTGTATTAATGTTTCTTTATGAAAAGGCGTCACAAAAGTGGAGATTGTTGAATTCATTTCTACCCCAGATCCCAGATCTCATTCAACACCAGCTTTACCTACAATCCCTCTACATGCAAATTCGATATGTAACATAGCGCCCAGCAGTCTCACTGGGTCGAATAATCTTAACCACTTGGCCCCTCTTCATACCATAATATCTAGCCACTGGATCGTTGGGTTGGATGCGCGGAAGTTGTGTCTCGCGGAGACGGTACCGCTTGAGAAGTTCCTGCTTTTCATTTTGGGAGAGGACTTGATGTTCTGGAACCTGTGTGGGATACAGGATCAGTATTGGAGAGGAAATGAAAATAGGAGATTATGATAAAACGCATAAGAAAAGATAAGTTGGGGGAAGCTTCACAAATAAAATTATTGGCAATGATACGCACCAAAGTATGATCAGTAATATCCACCAAAAGCTCTGCCTCCTTAAAATGTTCAATCCTAAAACTATCACTCATCTCCAAAACTGCCTGCTTGGCAAAGGGAGTGATATCCCCCCGTAGTACCAATATGGCATTGGATACGTTTTCATCCTTCATCCGATCTGTCAATATTTTGATGGGTTTCACCCCCACCTTTTCATCTTCGGGGAAGAAGACGAAGAGTTGATTTGTTTCATCATCAGATTTTTCCTGTTTGATTGTTTTGTTGGGTTGGTAACAATGGCAGAAAATATTGATGTAGATGGAATGAGGCATCATTAATGTTGCAAAAAAATGGTTCAACTCCAGGAATGGGTATTGTATATTTGATTTCAACAAAGTTGTTTTGTTGATACTGATACCAAGCTGATGCCCATCACATGTTCACAACCTAAAATGAAAAAAATATTACGAACTCACCACCAAAATAGTCAACCCCTCCCTCGAAGGATACTCCCCAAATCTCTGCGTAAAATCCATGGGAG
>JALLOX010000621.1:0-10451 GCA_036939695.1 Thalassiosira ordinaria | reverse complement strand
AATCGGCGGCGTATTCATGGCCGAGAACGACGATGTCGGGTTTTCAGCTTTGGCCGTTTTAGGGACCGGTCTTAGAAAAACCGCGTCTTAACCTAAAACTCAGTCTAGATTATTTTATTGAGCGTGTCCATGCCCAACCGCTCGCGAGAACGACAAAACGAGCCATTTAATGCTGCCATCAGCGGCTCCCATTGAACGAATCAATTATAAATACATTTAACGTTAATAGTCTAGCTTTATTGGTTGTAATTCTACAATTAAAATTACCATTTATCTATTATTATTGATGCAATTGTCCTGAGATGCAAAATAAAGCATCTGTGTTCATTGACCGAAACGATCATCTTCCCACTTACCCCCCCCCACCTTCCCTCCCATGGTGGATCCATACAAACATCATGGGCTTTCTAAAAAGCCAATGATTGGCCTCGTCCCCCATGATCCTGCGGAGGGAGAGCGTTTCGCACGCCATGGTTTGCTTGGTCGGGGCGGGGGTGTTGTTGTAGTTGTTTGTGTGTTTGCCGTCGCTCCTACCATCTGAGGCTAGCAACAGACCTCAAACGTCCTTTTGCTGACATACCTTGTTCATAGTCATGTTCATTAGTCCTATCTACTGACATACCTTGTTCGTAGTCATGTTCATCAGTCCTATCTACTGACATACCTTGTTCATAGTCATGTTCATTAGTTCTGTATCTTGTGTAATTAGTTACTAGTGAGAATGTGTATACTGTTGTTGAACACCTTTTTTAAAGAGAACTACATTGAATGCATAAAAATCTGATAATTTTGCTAACAATTATAATGTGCTAACAGCACTCCACATGGGTCCCGGACGGGCGAGTACCAGAGGTACTTCCGGGGTGTGCTAACAGGCAAATTGTTATCAAAAATTGAAAACTCGGGAGTCAGCATTGCTCTCTATGGTTTGGCAAAATTTACTTGAATATCATATTATTATGGCTTATATGGCATTGACTTGACATGGAGTTCCCTGTGGAATCTTGGCAGAATATATGAGACTGAGCAACTCATATTTAGCATCATCTGAGTTTTACTCGCTTGAGCTAGCATTGAAATCCTTTCAAAAAAGTCTGTTTTTGTTTAAGCCCATTCAAGCTTGAGAGCCCGTTCACTCTCAACTAAACTTGATTGTTTCCCGACTCTTTGATCTCTGGCGGATCACCAATGGAAAGCCTCTTCCTAGCTTCTAGAGATAACTTTTGCCAATCATATTGCAGCAATATAATTGTGTTGACAGTTGATACAAACACCAAACCAATGGTCATTCCCAGCCACAACCCCTCCACACCCCATGCAAGTCTTAGACCTAGGAGGCATTCCATTGGTATTCCAATAATGTAAAATGCTATGAAGTTAAGTTTGGCGGCCAGAAATTGCTTCCCTATCGCTCTAAATATCCCTTGTTCACAGCAATTCATTCCATCGGGTAGCTGATAGAGAGCCAACACCAGAAACAGGTGTTTGGCCTTCTCAATTAAATCTTCGTCTTTGGTGAAGAAATAAGGAAGCCTCTGACGAAGTGATAAGATGATGGAAATATTCATCAATGACAAGAATATCCCTAGCGCCATAGTGAGATGAGATGCAACCTTTGCGCGATGGGAATCGCCAGCACCCAATGCATTTCCAATTCTAACATTCCCAGCCATCGATGCACCGACATAAAGCATGTATATCAAAGTAGATGTTTGGTAGACGATTGCATTTGATCCAATTGCGATCATGGCATCGCCTTGGTCAGGAAATATACCGCAGAGCAGAGCTATTATCTCAAACGCAACCCATTCAAACTCGAGTTGTAGCATTCCAGGGAATCCCAAATCCAGGAATGTCGACATTGCCTCGATTGTAATAGCGTTTTTCAGTTTGCACCCATCCCATACATTCAGCAGAAAACCATCTTCGTCACAAAGAAACATTCCAACAAGCACTGTTGGAAATAACACCATGTAAGCCAATGATCTGGCCAATGCAGCCCCAAGCCATCCCATATATGTGTAGTTAACAAGATAAATTCCAGCGCTAATGTTCACAAATACACTCATCACAGCGGAGAGAATCATTGGAAATGTTTCATTTCTAGCCTGAGAAAGCTTGCGAAACAACTCATATGCATAGAGGAAGGGAAGCCCGGGCAACATCCATATTGCAAATATCCCAGCTTGGTCCGCAACCAATGGGGGCTGCCCACACAATAACAGTACATTGGTTGTATTGTAAAAAGCTGCACTAACTGCACAAAATGTAACCAACATAATTGCAATTCCTGTCAAGAGAAATTCACCCATTTTGGACGGCTGATTCGCTCCGTAAGCAGAGGCATACAGTGTATCGAGAGCAGTCAGTAGGCCCAAACCGGTGGCGAACCCCACAATATTAAAGTACATGACAGCCAAGGCAGCAGCATCAACATACAGCTTTGTATTCTCTCCATTGTCCATCCTACCCACAAGTACAATTGTAATCATACCGGGTATGATTTCAAGGAAATAGGTTGCAATCACTGGTACACCCAATGTGATCATGGCCAGCAATTCATCCTTGAGAAGCCCTCCATCTGAGGCTGAGGCGACAGACATGACACTTGTTTGCTTTTGCAGCAAATGAATAGATCCAGTGATGTCACAATTATTATTGCCATTGTGACAATCTCCAGTGGTTGATCCATAATATTGTTCATTCCCAGCTGGGAATAGTGATGACTCAAGTGCTTCAGGAGTAAGCGTCAATGATTCAAAAGACGGTATGGGCGAAAATTGCTGCCGTACAAAGTTATCAGTGAGGGATGAGCGCCTCATGACATTTGAATGTGTTGTTTTTGGTGGTCTCTGCTTTTCGCATCGCTACACTCGTTGTTGTGTTGAGAACATATGCTCTTCTGAGTAATGTAGTGTAGGCAGGCAGGAGTGACTGTGGACTGCAATTTTACTGTTCTTGCTTGCACTTTTACGATTCCAGCAGATTCGAGCGATAGCCTTGTTCGAGCACTCCCGCAGCCGCAGAAGTGTTGACACCTGTCATCCATCAGCAGTTGTGGTTGTGTGCGCATCCGTAAACATAAAAATACTATTGGGCGCCCACTGCCCATTGCCAATGAGCTACTTTGGGCGCCCCAAACCATGGCCTTGCTATGACGCCACAACGGCCGATCTGAGTCAACTCATCCTATTATTTTACTGCCTCGTTAGAGTGTGATGTGATGGTGATGGTGATGTTGTGAATGTTGGGGGTTCTTCTTTTTTTGAAAGCATGAAGTCAGTGCATGAACAGGCCTGCATGAACTGATGTGTGTCACGAGTAGGGATTTGTGAGTCGCGGACATTGAGAAAGAAGAAAGGTATCCTATCCAAATCAGATTTTCGGCGAGCTAATAAGAAGTATATAACCTACGTTACTGTAGGCTAAATAATGATTTTGAGAAAGCACATACAAACACTGATGGGGCTGTCTCAATCTCGACTTCCGTCCGGTCAAACTCGACTTCCCTCCGGGCGGTGTCGCTGGGTGGGGGGTCCATCAAAACAGAATGTCAGTGAGATGATGTGCACAAGAGATGTCTCTACCTCTCTAGAGCAGGCAGGGATCATCCAAGAGGCAGTGCCTCTCATCACACATAGGAAGATTTCACCACAGTCGGTGAGAGAATCAAAAGACAGAACCTTTCCCTTGGTTCAATGGTCATCAGTTTCAATCAAAGCATGTATCAACAAAGAGAATTGTATTTCATCACAGCAACGGTCTATTCAAAATAATTCTAGGTAATCAAACATCATAACGCAAAACAAAAAGAGGTCCTCATGGCAACGTCTTTCGTGCCCAGCAGCCCCATGAATAGGGTGCCCTCCTCGCCCATTCGCCACGGAGGAGTCGGTTCGCCCATGATGCAACATCATAGGATGCACTCTCCCATCGCCACGCCCCACGCCGCTGGCGGAATGATGAACAATGGTAATGGTGCCCCTTCCTCTTCTGCATCCGCTCCAGTCCTCCTAACCTGCACACCATCTGACACCACGGTTGATTACGACGAGAATGTCACCTCTTTGTACGAACACATTGGCAATTCGGACTGGGATGCCGCAGCAAACAGATGTCGCCAATCTCCACGCGAGGCAGCCACGTGGGTTGTACGCTACCGTCGTGACAATACTGGGAATAAACTTATTACCAATGATGGGAGGTGTGAAGTCCTATGGCGTTTTCTACCAATCCACAGTGCATGTGCACTGAATCCACCCACCACCTTCCTAAGGACTCTTTTGCAATCCCATCCAGATGGTCCACGCACACTGGATGATCAGGGGATGTTACCCCTTCACTATGCATGTGGAGCACGCTGCTCCCGTGAAGTCTTGTACCTGCTCCTAATGTCCTTTCCTCAGGCTGCCCTGAAGGAGGATCCAAATGGTATGTTACCGCTGCACTACTTGGCACAGTGGGGACCTAGTGAGGCAGGTGTGGTGGACATGGTATGTGTCGCTACGGGACATAAGGTTGCACATGGTAAGGATGGCGATGGAAATACTGCTGAAATGCTCGCACGAAAGGCAGAGTATGCGGGGAGTGATGATATTGCACGAAAGATTGGCGAGTTTAGTGCTAGGCATTCCAGTGGAGGTAACGGATTGCCTAGGACTCCCTCCAGATCCTCTGCTGGCAGCAATGCTATGGCTAGTCCCTCATTTGGCAATCGCATATCCAGCAATGGTAGTATGAACAGTATGAGCAGTCCCTCGTTCAAGAAGAACAATCAGCTATCGATCAAAACTGCCATGACACCACGAGGCCAACAACACACGCCTCGAGGTCAGAACTCTTGTGGTAACAGCCATAATATCCGGAACACGCCCAGGACAACGACACCTCATACCACGGACAAGTATTGCTCCTTTGAGGGCAACGAGGAGGCTGACTCGCCTGAGGTTGACAAGAACATTGATATGCACGAGTGTCCTGAGGGAAACATCGAGATTAGTCTAAGTGATGCCATGAGTCCTTCTGCCAATGCCAATGGTACTGATCAGCAGGGCTATAGTAGCGCGAGCTACAATGGCAATGCCAATGAGAACAGAAATCATTGGTATTCAAGTGGCAGTGTTGGTAACAACAATGGAATGGTCATGACACCACGTAGCGGACGTGCCATGTCCAAGCTAGGTGTTTCTCCTGTCCATTCTACCAGGTATTCCGGTCAGGGTTCTGGTGGTAAAAACCGGTACAATTCCTGGGACCCTCACTATGATGGAGGTCTCAACAAGAACCATGGTGACAACAATGGTGCTTACTATGGAGGACAGAGCACTGCCTCGCCACGGATGGGTCAACATCGTCCCACTAGATCCTTCTCGTGGGATCAGGGTGATCCAACAGCCAATGGCAATACCTCTCCAGCGGCAGCATTGTTTCAGAATGAGCAAAGGCCATCATCCAACCAGTCCATTCAGAATACTCCCAGCAACAGTGGAAGTACTTGGACGACTCATTTGGATTTCGCCAATCCCAACAACAATGCTGGTGCCAATGTTGCCACTGCCGTTGGGGGTCCACCATCTTCTCTTTCTCAACAGCTCAACCGGAGCAGAAGCACACCCCGCGGCTTTAGAAGCCATGCCAACAATGGCAATGGCAGTAGCGCCTCTTCTTCTGGAAATGCGGCAAGTGCCAACTCTGCCCCAACTGCTAGTGGTGGTTTTGCAAATAATAGTAAAATGTTCATCAGTCCACGCAACCACCACCTGCCACCCAAGAGTCCGCGGTTTGTTGTGACGCCCAGACATCACAATAGCCAGAACCGCCCTCAGCCGATGCCAAGTCACCAAGAACAGCGAGAGCCTATCCAGGCGAGGCCACAACCAGGAGAACAACGTGATGAGCCTGAGCAGCCCCGGATCCATCCGTCTCTATCCGAACAGGAACGTCATGAAGATCAGCGCCTGTTGGAGCTGCGCCAGGAGCTTTCAGGGGCCAATGGCAGCCACCGCTCAGGATCAACGCAGCAGTCGGCCATGCAGCAGCACATCAAATCAAGCTCTGGTCATCCTTCAGCTCAAAATAGCCATGAAAGTGGTGGCCATTACAACGGAGACCAACACAAGGCAACAGTAAGTGTACGCTCTGGCAGTACAGGCTCTGGTTCTGATACCAGCTACGCGACCCAGCTGACACAGAAGCTGCAGGCATTAGCAGAGGCTGAGCTTTTGGAAGAAAAGAAGGCCGCGGCCGAACGTCAGGCAATAGAGGAAAAAGAGGCTGCCGAGGCTGAAAAAAATCGTCTTCAGGAGGAGAGGGAGCGGAAGCTCGAGGAACGTGAACGTGAACTGCAACGGAAAGAACAAGAGGAAAGGGAGCGAGCGCAGGCTGCCGAGGCAGAGAGAGTTCAGCGCGAAAAGGACAAGTCCGAGAATGCACTCAAGGACGAAATTGAACGCCTGAGAGCTGACAAGATCCGGGCTGAGATGGCACTGAATAAAATACAAATGCTCGCTCCCATTATGAGCATCAGCGAGAGCGGAAGTCAGTCTTCGGATTGTGATGATGGGGTTAGCAAGCTAACATTTTTGGAGCACGAGGAGGATGAGGGGTATAGCTTTGAGAATAATGAGCTTGTGGCGAGTCCAAAGAGTAAAAGGAAAGAAAAGGCTAAGACAGCTAACAAGGCCAAGGCCAGCAGATCTGGCCACTCTAGTGAAGATAGTAGTGACAAAGATGATGTAATGAGGCTCATCAAGGAGAATGCTGAGATGAAGGCTGCAATCCAAAGAGCGGAGGGGCGGCTCAAGAAGGGAGAAAGCAAGCAAGAAGATGATGACGCGTCCACGATTGCTTCTGCCTCAGTTGCATCGGCCTCAACCTTCACCACCGCATCTACAGCCATGACACCCAGAAAGGTTGCCATCATTGCCGAGACCCAAAAGACGGTAGCTGAGCTCATGGAACAGGTCGAGCAAAAAACGAAACAGCTCTATGAAGAGAAGATTAAATCAGCAAAGCTAGAAGAAAAGGTCAAGACGCTCAATGACAAGACTGAGAGCTCTAGCAAGAGCCACAGCGAGGCCATGTATGAGCACCTCCAGGAAGTCAAAAGCCTCCGCGAGAGCCTTGACAAGGCAAACATTGAGATTGAAAAGTATAAGGCCAAGGACGAACACCTTGATGATTTCAATGCCAGGATTGAGGAACGTGAAAAGGAGTGGGAAGAGGAACGCGAGTCTCTTCAGGAGAAGATCAATAAAGTGAAAGAAAATTGCCGGTTGAGTGTGGATGACGAGCACATCAGGTGCGAGGAAAGATTGGCAGAGAAAGAAAAGAGATGGAACAAGGAGCGCAAGGAGCTCGAGATCAAGATCAAGGACATGAACGACAAGTGCTGGGAGGCACAGAACGAAGAGCACAAGGTACGGGCATTGATGAGGGATAAGGAGTTGCATTGGGATGAACAGCGCGAGCAGCTCGAGGCCGAAATCAACGCTCTGAAGGAGACAAAGCCAGGGTCGGACAGCTTCTCTGTAGCATCGACTATCCGCTCTGAGTTTGACAGGAATGCTGCTTGCCATGCTGGGAACAGTTTCAACCTTGCCCGAGACGCTAGCGCCGCCTCAGTGAGTAGCTCAAGCAGCGATGGCAACCACACTACCACAGAAGCAATGAGGATGCGTCTCGAGACAGCCACACAGGAAGCCGAAGATATGCGCAAGTTCAACACCGCCATGCGTAAAGAGCACGATGAGACAATTGCTGAGCTGGAGTTGGAATTAGAAAAGGAGCGAGGAGGCAAGACTGAGTGTCTGAGCAAGGTTGTCACTTTGCAGTATCAGGTTCAGACATTGGAACAGGATTTGGAGGAAGCCAGGGATGAGGTAAAGAGAGCAGAGAGGGCCAAGGATGAGGCGGAGCGATCATTGATCAATGGCAGTAGCCACAACAATAATGACAACAGTAAGATGGAGGTGGAGCTATACAAGCTCAAGGACAAGCTGCGTGAGAAGCTCGATGATACTGAGAAAGCCCGCAAGGACTTGGATGCCATGAAAAAAGAGCTGCAAGACAAGGAACAAGAATTGGAGGATAAGGAGCTGTGGGTTGAATTGAAGTTCCAGGAGAAGCAGAATGAACTGGAAGAGAAGTACAATGAACTCCAAGACAAGTTTGTGAAGGCTGTGAAACTCCAAAAGGCTAGTGACGACCTCAAGAAGAAGTACCAGAAGGTGTGTGAGCATGTTGAGAGGCTTAAGGCTGAGAAGGAGGAAATGAAGAGGGATCACAAGACTGTCATTGCAAATATGACCAAGGAGCACAAGTCTGTTGTTGCCAAGATGGAAGCTGCAGCTGAGAAAGAGCGCAAGCTTCAGGAGAAAGAGCGTGATGCCCAGAACTCATTCCGGGAAAAGCTAAGCCAGGCGGAGGCTGATTTTGGCGAGAAGCTGAGACGGGCAGAGATGGCTTTCCAAGACAAGGAGAGGCAGGCTGAAAGACAGCTCGTTGAGAAGGAAATGGAGATTGAAAAGTTGCTCAAAGAAACTGAAAGAGAGCTTCAGAAGAAGTTGCGAGGAGAATTCCAAGAACGAGAACGGGCGCTGCAGAACCAGCTTGAGGCTGCGGAAGATCTTGTTCGGCAAATGGAAGCAAAGGAGGAAAAACAGGCGACTGAGACCAAAGAAGAACAGCGAAATGAGCTTACCTATCTGCAGCAAATCCGTGATCTCAAAAAGAGAATTCAACAACTGCAGCAGAACATTGATGGACATGCCCAAAAGCTATGGGAGGCAAATAAGCTCCACGAGCGTGCCCTGCAAGACAAGGAGGATGAGTGTGCGGCGGCAATGCGTGAGCTCAAGAAACAGCACGAGAAGGTCCTCATTGAGAGGGAGGACTCATACTTGCGTGAGTTGCGTGAATCAAAGAAGGCAGCAGAGAAATCCTTCCGTGTGCAGGAGGAATCATATGTCAAAGAGATAAGGGATTTCAAGAAGAAGGAGCAGGCTTGGATCGAAAGGGAGGATTCGTTGTTGAAGCAAATGAATGACGAAAAGCTTAAAGACTCTTTCTCGGAAATGGAGATTGAAAAACTCTTGCAGCAAAAGGAAGATGAGGTGGAGAAGGGCTTCAAGTCGTTGATTGCGGAGAAGGATGAGGAGTTCGAGAAAGAGGTCGCTGAGCTACAGGCCGAAATCAAGCGTCTGCGCAAGGAACGGAAGGAGACCAATGAGGATAAGCTCATCGTTAATGAGCTCGAGACTCAATTGCAGGAATGCAAGAAGGAGTTGGATAGACAGCGCAGAAAGCACAAGTCAGAAATGAACAAGTTTGCCAATACAGTGGAATTGCAAAAATCGAAGGAAGGTCGGTTGCAGTCGCATATTCAAAGTTTGGAGAAACAGATTACTGATATGGTGAATGATTACGAATCAAGGTTGCAAGATGCCTTTTATGACGATATGTAAGGCGTCAGTTTTATGGGACATTTGTATAAATAGAATGATGGACAATGGGGTGGTGTGTGTTGATGGTATAATTATTTCTTCATATATAAATCAAATGTTATTTGCTTGAGACTAGACGGTTGTAATATCAATATCCTTATGCTAAATAATAGTAGAAGATCAGTGGAACGTTATTCATTCCATTTGGGAGATTTGCTGAGAAAAATATTTACGAGAGCCCAAAGGAATTAATAATTATGCGCAATAGCAAAAAAATACATTGAAGCGCCGTGGTACAACATGGTCAGCTGTGGAGCATTTTGTAGAAGCAGCTGGAGGCGACAGAGTTCGTCCTCAGCTAGCAGGACATAGGGTCTTCCATGGAGAATTCTTCTCTATGTTTCTGGACTCATCCACTATCACTTAGCGCTTATTCTCATCTGTAAATGTGGCATTCTAAATAAGCTATTTTCTGTGTACGATATTATCTATCATTCGTAATAATATTATTTGTTCTTTCCCAAGACTATGTGAGAAGGATTCTGTTCACATCTTATGCACAAAAGTTATCATCCATTGCCAAACTAATATGTTCCATATGAACATCACCCCTCCAGGAGTACCAACTCACCCTGCCGTTTGTGAGGTTTCCACTTGCCACTGAGGTCAGAAGTTTTACAACCATGCACGACATTCGACGAGCAGAACTACTGGAGGCAGGTCAAGACCAAGAGCAAGATCCATCAATTTTTATTTATTGCCATATGTTCTGAGTAATAAGGCATTCATTGTGTTACCTACCTGTTTTCTGACATTCATACTCGTTGCCATTGGTATTGCAGGATGTATTCCTTGTTACAATTTTAGTAAGAAGGATTATGTGCACATCTTATGCACACAAAAGTCATTGATACAATCTCTCGTTTTGAGGTTTTCCACTTGTCACTGCTGCTGCAGGATCCGGGGATTTGGCGATATCGGCGATTCATTTTGCGTTTAGGGGGGACA
>JALLOX010000620.1:3413-13922 GCA_036939695.1 Thalassiosira ordinaria | reverse complement strand
CCCTGTAGGAACTAGTACAAAGCTACGTAGGAACTACGTAGGATCTGAACGCCCCAACGACCGCCCCAACGGCCCAACCTGACCGCCCCGTGGCCCATTAGTTAATTGCCCATTATCATTGCCATTGCCGCCGCCTGCTCCAATCGACAACGGCGACGCTCATAAAATAATCAATACGACGCAGACGCGACGCCATCAAGCATATCCTATCATCATCATGTCGGAAGGAACCACCTACTTCATCGAAAACGCCTCCAGTGGCCGTGGCAAATGCAAGAAATGCAAGGAGACCATTGCCAAGGGCGAACTTCGGATTGGGACGAGTGAGTTAATTTTTTTTCAATGACAAAGGGTTTGGCGTCGTCAACGGCTACTTTTGATAGCAGCGGCTGTTTGTTCTGTAATTGCTCAGATTTCGTCTTCGTTTCCAACCAATTGGTGCCATTCTCTTCTTTGTTTTATGACGAATAGGTACCATGAGGGAGGGTCAGGACTTCGAGATGAAAAGGTAAGCAAAAATTATTGCCGTGGGCTGCGTCGCTGTCTCTCCACGAGTCATGCTCTCTTGCTCATACCCCGGCTTTCCCTCCCACGTTCATGAAAACAACAAACAGCTACAACCACCCCAAATGCTTCGTCGTCCCACCCCGCGCTCTGAAGGGCGTATCCCCCGAAGATTTTGTCGAAGATCACCTCGAGGACCAAACCCAAGACGACATTCTCTCCGACCCAAAGCAAAAGGCCGATGTCATTGCTGCAATTGCGTTCAAACCTCCACGGGCGAGCAAGGGTGGAAGCAAGGATGACGATAGCCCGGTTGGGAAGAAGTTGGCCCAGATCAAGGCTGCCATGGACAAGCTTCCCGAGGATGAGGGTAGCGAAGAGGAGGAGAAACGTCCTGCCAAGAAGGCGAAGAAGTCTACCGGAAATGATTTGGAGACGTACGCCAGGGCCATGAAAGTTTATGCTAAAATGACCAATGATGAGTTGAAGAGCGTGCTTCGTTGGAATTTGGGGTATGGTACAACGGCAACCAAACCAACTTTGCTCTTGAGGTGAGCATACTTGATGGTGTTTTTCAATTATGATATAGCGTTTGTAGCTTTGGATCATACTCATGCTGATGGTGTTACCTCGATTTGTAACTGTCCAATTCATAGGTGCATGGATGGTCATGTCAATGGTCGTTTGGGAAGGTAAGATCTATCATTCATTGATGATACTTCCCTGAGATGTACCTGCCTACACAAGCTTAACATTTTTATGACTCTTTTTTACTTCTCTCTCTGCTTACACTCTGCTATCTGCTATCCAGGTGCCCCCAGTGTTTCAAGGGAAAACTCAATCTCAAGGATGAAGATGCAGGTGCCACCATTATTTGTGGGGGATACTATGACGAGGTAATTTCTTTTATTTGTTTAGATATTTATTCATAAGAGTGGGATGTATGCATCGCGTTATACTCAAGTCATATTATTTGTCGTACACGAATTCTCCACCGTAAAGGACATTGGCCGAAGAATTCCTTGTGCTTATGCCTGCCCGGTTGCATCCGCCCCACGTCTCCAACCTTGGTACTCTGAGGTAAGATTAAGAAATGATACCTACGTCAAGCTCACTGTGATTTATTTTTCAGGTTTAATTATTCAATAATTTGGTTTATCCTATGTTTTAGGAACCCACTGAGGAGGAGATTGAGGCAATGAAGGTAAGATATCACAGTATGGTTGGCTCCATGTGTGCATTTTCAAGGCATAAAGACTCAATTTCGTTTATCTGATGTACACATATTCAATTCATAGGCCATTACGGAGAAACACGAAGCAATTGCCAGTGGGAAAGGCGGCGACGGCAGTGTCCCAGCAGAAATGGCAGCAGCCGCCGAGAAGCTCGAAGATGACTGGGAAGACTTCTCCAACAAGGAAAAGGCGCAGTCCATCGTCGATGTCTGCACCTCCGGCAAGACCCAAGCTGACCTACCCCAGGATGAGAAGAAGGCCAGAATTGCCGTGGGCAAGATTGTCATGTCCAACCAGGAATCTACTGCAACCGAAGTGCTCGAGCTCGTGATAAAGGAATTTGGTATTGCGAGCGCAAAGGCGGAGGCTAAGGCGATCCAGAAGAGTGCCATGGCCAATAGCTGTGCTCACCCTAGCAACGCTGGTATTGTGCAGGTTAGCTACAGCCGCCTTGTTTTATATGGCACTTTCTAGCTACACACGTCTTTCACTAACCATTTCATGTTGCATGATTCTCTTAAATTCTGCAGGCTCTCCAGGAGTTGGGAGATTATTATTTCAAGGATGGCAATGCCAATGCTGGCCTTACCGTAAGTTGCATCACTTGAGAGAAGTAGCGTCGTGGTGCGTGCGGATTGCTGACTTGTTGCTGACCCGTTTGCTCTCTGACCTCTCTTCTTGCAGTACAAGAAGGCAATCGCTGCCCTAACCGCTCTTGATTATGCTATCACCGAAGAAAATGCTAAAGGTCTGGGCAAGGTATGTTAGAATTTCGCATGCAAGTTGTGACTTTTGGATGAAGTATCTAATGGCTTGTTTATTTTTGGGGCCTTAGGGCAAGACAAAGGTTGCCGGAATCGGAAAGGGTACCGCGGACAAGATCCATGAGTTTTTCAGCAGCGGTAAGTGCGATGCAAGGTCCGGTTTGTGTATATCTTGAAATGCAATTTACTCCATGTTGTGTCTGACATTCACATACACAACACAGGTACCATCCAAAAGCTTGAAGAGAAAAGGGCTCTTCACTCCTAGAAATTGTTTTGGTACAATACTGGTTTAGAATGATTATTTCATAACAACTGACGACAATTTTGGTTCCTCATTAGATTCGAACTCCTCCTCTTGTGGAGGCTGCATAGTGTCCTGAGCATAGAGTGAAGTAGGAACGAGTTCAGATAATTTGGACTGTCGTTTGGCATAAAATAGAGCATCATATTTCACACAAATTTGCTCAATGAACTTCATTCAAATTATTAATCAATTCCCTGTGCGCCATCATTGAGGTGTACATACATTTGGCATGCTCGCCACGAGAAAGATTGTGAGGAGCAGAACATCCTCAGCATTTCACACATCATGATCTCAAAGCTTTCAAGTTCCAAGCAGCATAGAACACGATAAGCCTAAAACAAAGAAAGCCTAAGGTTACTCTACGATAGGCTTGGTAGAGAAGTTAGTATTGGTTAACTTTTGAATTGCCTAGATAGCATGAAAACTCTAGTATGGAATGATAAATGATATGCAGAGCTTCCTACCTATTATTTTCAGTCACTTTTTATCTCACTTGCTTCTGCATAGGCTGCATAATAATATTCATATCAAACAGTATCACCCTATGTTTCAATTACTTCGAAATGGTTTCTTCTTTTCATTCGTTGTTGTTGTTGTACCTAGTGCCGATGCCATTATCGCTGAAGATCTCCTATCCTCAAACAGGTCATCATCCACATCCGAAAAATCTACGAACATGCCCCACATCTCTCTCATTTTGCAGGGAGTATCGAACCTCCCAGAAAGCCTTAAGCATGATGTGCAACGTCGCTTCCGGATACAATGACCATGACTATTCAGTTCAGTCAAACATTTGTATGACCTGCGTGTTTTCTCATTACCCCATTGGTTGCGTGCTTGAGATACAATGTAAGTGGTCACTCGTGTTAGTTCGTACCGCAACAATGAGAGCACAGAGCACAGCTATGACTATGATGCAATGCCTTGATCACCTACCTAATCCTGGGCAAGAATTGCGGCGCTGACTCAAAGCTGGTGCTGGAGTGGAATTAACTCTATGGTGAGTTGGCAATGGCGGTGCAGAGTGTCTTACAGATATATTCTCTTCCTGTTCTTTCATTTGATTCATATTATTGATTTGTTATGAAGTTTGAATACACAGGTCCAAATTATTATGAGATTACATATTAGACTTGATGCTTCTCTCTTCTCTGGACAAATCAACATCAGCTTTTGCATCGTTGTCCAATTTGGGATCATCAGCTTGGGAAAGAAGAAGTTGAAGTGGCGTGATACCGTGTACTAGTGTTCTCGATCTCATGATTGAAGAATGACGCACTTCTTTGTAGTTCTTCGTGGACTACTCACGAAAGCAACCGCGTTGAGGACGAGACGCACGACAGATAGCGGCAGCGCGGAGAGGTACTGAACGTCCTGTAGCTGGCATTGGGATGGAAGATAGGGGGTGGTAGCATGCAGTGTTCTCTTCCATGTAAATAGTTGTCATAAGAAAAGTTGTCATGATGCGCTCATTGTTGTTGTCTGTGGTAGTCGTTGTGCGGGTGTGCTCTGGTTTTCTTTGATTGATTGATTTGATCTTGCTCTTGAAACTTTGATTTGGCGCGCTCTACTGTATTCTGTATTTAACGGGAGTCCACCACAAAAGAAGTTGTTGTTACCTGTTATCGCTTACTTGCGTCGGTCTGGCCGCTGACCGCCCCCAGTTTCACCAGCACGCCTGAGACAGAATAACAACTTTTGTTGCAGGTAGGACGTGACCATGGCGGCTTTTCCGCCCGCTAGTGGGGACTTCAATTCAATGTTGGCGGTTTCATAGATCAATGCGTATGCTTGAGGGATGAGGGTGTGTGACGTTAACTTGGACGGAGCAGAGAGGCCTCAGATTGCTCGATTTCCCCTGAAATAAGGATGAAGGAAACTTGCTGGAAAGAGAGGAGTGGCACTGTTGCAATCTCGAAATAATAGAAACCTGAGGGTCGGATGGAGAGTCGCGGCTAAACACTACACCATCATCACCAATGGTCCAGTTCAATGTCGGGAGTGGAGCGTCTGCTGAGATTTGGACTGTTTTGCCTACCTCGCCCGTGCACTTTAATGGATCAATGTCGCCCCGAGTTTTGAGGTGTTGTTATACAAATCAATTGAGGCCTCGAATAAAAATATGGGGAGAGGCAATGGCGCTGGCAGTGACATCGGAAAGCATTTTTCTTTCATCACACGTCTACTATTTTCTCAATCTTTATTTTCGTCTCTTTCCCTCCATAATCCAGACTGTCCCTATTCACTGTCGACTGTTGACCAATCCACCATGGCTGAGACACGCGTTCCCAACAAGCTATATGCTACCCACCCCAAGAATTACGGCAAGGGCTCCCGCCAGTGCCGCGTCTCCGGCCGAAAGGGAGGAATGGGCCTCATCCGTAAATATGGCATTGATATGAAGAGACAGGCTTTCAGAGAGAGGGCCAGGGATATGGGCTGGGAGAAGTACAGCTAAACATTTATTACATAGCCTGTATTTAATTGATAATCCTTTCAATATTTTACCTGAAGGCATTTTGCCAGGATCATTATATCACACATCTCATTGGGGAGAACGGTATAACCAGGGAACATGATTTTGTGATCATTGAAGACAGGCATTGACTAAAATTTTGTATCTATTGATATTTGATCAGTTGATATCTTTAACTCAGGATTATGTACACTATGCATCTGACGGCATCTTCTAGCTAAAATCTAGCAGGGGTCCAAGTAGTAGAGGAAGCTGCCTCTCTTCCTGCTCTCTTCATGTCCGCAATTTTTTACACATCTGAAGGAAGGGTTGCATCTCAAAAGCTTCAGCAGCTACCGATCTCATCAGCAAACTCTCTCTTCTGCTTGGGTTTACCGCTGTCTATGTTCTGATCTAACTGATTATCCATTTTGACTTTCTCAGCTTTTCCAAATGCACCCCATTGCTGTTTATGATATTTAGTTCGGGGTAATGTTGAATATGAGTAAAGCACTGGTATGTACAAATTGCAACAAGTGTACCTATGATAAAAACACACTCACAATATAACACTCGTGGGCTTTCTGAAAACATTGTTTGGCCTCTGGAAGTTCAACAACAGATTTAAGATAAATCCCCATGCACTAGATCATAGAGGGAAAGCAGATATTAGTGTCAAACGAAATACTTTTTCCAAAGCTAAAGTGAAAAGTAAGTGATGTGCAAAAGATAGATGAGACTTACTTCAAAAGCTAAGCCCTGCTCATGAAGAAAACAGAGATCACGTGCAGATTTGATTGATGCTTCGTATTTTTCTATAGCTGCGTTTCGGTGACATCTGGATGCAAAATGCTCTGCCTCTAACAGAAGTAATTTGTTCTCCAACCAATCACTGTTTAATATTGTTGAACACATCCACAAAATATGAGTGAGTTAGTCTATTTCCTCAAGAATCATTCACTCAAGTACTCAAGTACCATACTCACCATGATTTGTGCCATGATTGAACTCTATTGAGAATTTCATCCCCCTCTGCCAACAAATTGCCACCACTACCTTGTCGGAAGAGCGTGTAGGCCACAATTCCTCTATAGACAGTGAAAATTACCCCGGGAAACTTCGGCATTTTCGCTGAGGCCAATGAGAGTATTTTCGTAGACGCCTCCATAGCTTCCTTCATTTTCCCCATCCAGAAGGCTGAGAAGAATTGAGACCGATACGCAGATTCAATAAGTTGAACATCATTTTTTATCTTGGCTTCGACAAGGAGCTGGGTTTCGTTAGATATCATGCCTTCGAGCACAGAAAAGGGGTCGTCATTGGTCAAGCCAATCAACTTATTCAGAACGATTTTACTCAGCAATGTTTGCCTCGTCAGTGCATCATCGCTGAATTTGGTAATAGACCTCATGTATTCTTCATAGTTCGCTTTCACAATAGACAACTTTTCACCTCCATAAAATTGGATTCCCCACCCTAGACTAAGAGCATGCATCGCACTATCAACATCGCCAACACGCATACCAATAGTGTAGGTCTCATACAATCTATAGATTGTATCTTTGATTGGCACATACCAAAACTGTAAGAAAGCAAAAAGAAACATCCGCGCCCGAGCATTACCAGGGGAGTTTGCAAGGATAGAACAAGCTAAGTTTCCCCATTTCCGTCCTTCTTCAACGTTTTCTGTCAAAAATGTTTGGAAGTAACCAAAAATAACAATGGCTGACGTCGATTCCTCACAATGAAGTATAGTATTTTGCAACGAGTAGGTAACTGCTGCACATGCCACAAGAGGCAAATATGGAGATGTCAGCCGATAACATGATATCGCCACAGAGTCAATGATTCTGAGAATGTTTTTCTGTTTTGGATAGATGCCTTTTGGTAGGTTCAAAATATGATCAAAGTTGCACTTTGAAGCAATGTGCCCAGTACGAACCATTTCCTTGATTAAACTCTGTGGGCTTGGGGATGCAGGAATGTCAAAGTTGAGTTTTCTCAAAACAGCTATGCCTCTGGCAATACTTTCAGTATAACATCCCTGGGCGCCGAGAGATTGAATTAGCATATTTTGTGCTGCAAGTGTCTGCTCAAACTGGATTGTTTCCCCTTCAATAATGGCGTTTGCATATTGTGCAACGTCATCTTCATTGCCGACAGAAATTGAAGCAAGGGCTGCACTCTCGTGTAGATCAAGACTCAACTGGCAAGTCTCACTCAGCCAAGGATTTTCTCCAAGAAAGGAGATCCCATTCCTACAGTAGTACAGGGAGGCGCGGAAGTTTGACTGTCCTGCTGCTTCATGGGCGGCAACCAAATTCCAGCTAGCAAACCTTACTCTTTGATTTCTATCAGAAATGAACTCTGGACCTGCTTTGTTGATCTGACTGGTTGCAATGCTGGCAAGAGAGAGGGTGGAAGTAAAAGGATCATCATCAATCCCAGTGCCTCCTTCACATATGTAGAGTTGCTCCATACCAGCTTCAATTGATTTGTGTGCAAGTGAAAAATCAAGAGTAGTGTTAGATGCGAGGACTATTCCAATGTCCAAATGAAGGCTCTGCCGTTACTCCATCGGAATTTTCTCGTATATGTGTTGCTGGACTAAATCATGTGTGAACACTATCACTACAGATCCAGTAAATTCAATGAACCCTTGCTCACTCAGGTATTCAATGTTGAATCCACCCTTAGGTTGTAGAGAGCTACCTTGAAGAAGCTGGAGCAGCGATATTTCAGTCTTAATCCCAAGGCACGATAAAACATTCAGAGTCCAAAGCGCTGCAGGCTGCAATGAGGCTGTTTTGGAAATGATTAGGCTTGCAACATTGTCTCCTGTTTTGATAGTAGAAACTTTCTCAGGATCCCAATCGAACCGCCGCTTTTGTGGACTATAGGCAATGGTTGAACTTGTCAAAAGAGAATTAAGAAGTTCGACCGCAAAGATCGCATGACCAGAACTCCTTTTGTGCACAACTCGAGCAAGGTCAGCAACAAGCCTCCTTGGCAGTCTCATCTCTGTCAATATCATTTCCTCAATGTCAGGAACGGACAGGCTTGATAGACATATCTCTGTTAAACAGAAATTTTTGTATCTTTGTTGAAGATTGGATAACAGTTTTGTAAGTGGGTGGTCATCACCAACCTCGTTATTGCGGTAGGTCCCAACAAATAGAAGATGCTGCTTTTCTTGCTTGTGCTGGGCAACTGAAAGAAGAGTTTCCTTTATCAGCGTGAGCATACTTGGATCACACCATTGCATGTCATCAAGGCAAATCATGATGAACCGATCAAGCCGGAGTATAGCCCCAAGAAGTTTTGTAACAAGAAAAATGAATTGCCATTGAGATGAGTCCAAACCACCACCCTGACAATCAGTGTTTCCTGTATTCTTGCTTATGCCATCGATCAAATGATGAAGGCTTGGTATGAAATCAGATAAAGATGACAAACTCGACTTGTCAAATGTGGATATTGCTTTAGCAGCACGCTGAGCATATTCCACGTCTATCCAAATACTTCCTTTCTTCATGTCCACCAACTTAGTAATCAGCTTGTTAAGCAGAGAGGCTATAACTTCGCGGGATTGATAGTCAGCACATCTATCAAATTTTACCTCAAGAACTATCCACCCCAGACTCGATAGAAAATCCCCCGCCCTCCGTGCAAGATGTGTCTTGCCACTTCCCGCTATCCCATTAATAAATATTGTTTCCACAGAGCTTTCATCAAACCCAGTCTTGGCACATTCTTCTAGACTTGTGGAACTTTCCAGTAATTTAGCCAATTCTTTTGATCTTCCATAATACCTTTGCCCAAATAGAATGTGGTTAGGTGAGTAGAAGCTATCATCTGGATCATGTAAGAATATTTCTGGATGGAGTGACATTTGCTCAAGATCATTAATGACATCCTGAACTGATTTATAGGGAGCATCGCCAACATCAATCATGTCAGACAATAGTCTACATACGGAGATGGGGTGTTGAGAGCTTTCCACCAGGCTGGAAAATAAAGACGTATTGTTGCTTTTTCTGTGCTTTGAGCGATGGTTAACGTTTGAGTCACCCGAAATGGCTTCATCATTTTGTGGTTTGGGTGTTGCTAAAGATTGTTCGTCCTGTGACACGACAGCATGAATTAGCTTTCCTAGAATCTCCATCGCAGAACTGCCAGCTTCATCAGCTGTCTTATCCGAGACTCTTGCCGTTGAACCATTGTGTGATAAGTCAGAAACCAATCCAACATCGATGAGAGTACAGCATATCTTCATGCATACTTCTGCTTGAACAACAGAATAAAAGTGTGCAACATCGCAACATCAGTGATTGGGATCCGTACTGTGCCAGCATCGGTGCCATTGTCTATCGGAGCGGTTACATCTGTTCCCTCACTATTGTGAACATTGCATCTGCCATTAGCATTACTCTTCTCTTCGCCTACTCGATTTTCATCTGCCTCTGCAAAAAGTTCGCCCAGCGCCGCATCAAAACTTGAAGCGGACGACGAAGGGCTGTGTTTGCTTAAT
This sequence comes from Thalassiosira ordinaria, assembly GCA_036939695.1. Classification (NCBI taxonomy): domain Eukaryota; phylum Bacillariophyta; class Thalassiosirophyceae; order Thalassiosirales; family Thalassiosiraceae; genus Thalassiosira; species Thalassiosira ordinaria. The sequence continues at coordinate 4,126 of JALLOX010000620.1, read as the reverse complement.
TTCTCAGTCCAAGGCACTTCATTTATCATAGAAATATCTGAGACCCTATTAGGTCGTTCGTCGTCTAATATTTTGGGATTACTATCAGCGTCCGAATGGGGCGTTTTGTTCGAAGAGCCCGAACAGCACCCTACGCCCAACTCTGTCCAGCATTTTATCTGGAAGACTATTGCTTTCGCTGAACGTTGAAAGCGACGAATGATCATGACTATATTGGTAAAACAATTTGGCAAGGAGCAAAGAGACTTTCGCGGCATTGAGATGGAACAAATAATCATCGTTGGCTGGACATGACACATCCTTCGCATTGACTTCATGATCAAACAGAAATCTGCTCGTCGCGAGACACCGCGAGGTGATCAAATCTTGAAGGGAGATGGTGAGGACATCGTCCATTATTCAGCATGTCGATTCAACTGCTGCACCCATGCGCAGGCTAGATAATAGAGCGAATGAGGACGGAATTGAATGAGTAGTGGAGACATCAGGTTGAGATGGTAATTGAGAAAATAGGGCGCAGGCTGGCAGGAAGAAACCCGAAAAGAGGGCAGCCCGCTTTTTTTACCCACAAGCCCGCTAAATGGCCGCGTTTGGCCGCATTGGCCGCGTTTGGCCGCGTTTGGCCGCGTTGGCCGCTTTTGGCCGCTTTTGGCCGTGTTTGGCCGCGTTTGCCCCCAACATTGGCTCCTCCCCACATCACGGGGCAGGGGCGG
>JALLOX010000619.1:0-14934 GCA_036939695.1 Thalassiosira ordinaria | reverse complement strand
CGATGATGCCTATCATCATCGTGTAAAAATAATAATGAGAACGCGATGTCAACCTTGATGTCAGATGTCAGCTCGATGTTAGCTAGGATACGTACTGACGTAAAGTACACTCTACATACTGTCTCTATGTCGCGAGGCCGATTAGCGTGCGTAAGATGAAGTTTATTGCAGCATACTTCTTCTACCGCTCAGGAAGTGAGGAGCGCGCTCAATAGACGTCTTTCTCTATGACTATTTCGAAAAAACAAAATGTGACGAGAATAGTTTTTTGGAAGTAATTTACATTCCTCTGGGCGCATGATTTGTGATGGCTGCATCGCGCACTATTAGTTATATTCAAAAATATATATTTTTATTTTGAATATTATGTAAATAGCGCTGTCTGTAAATCCAGGCCTCGTGGCCTCCGATTGGTGTGTGTGTGATGAAAATGACATTTGCAAATCTCATGGGTCCATATAGTGATAATCATTCCATCCTGCTGAGCGGTTCACGAATCTGTCGATAGGATAGGAGCATGAGCCTTTTATCAGCCCATGCCTAAGCCGAGGTGGGGCCTATTGTTGACGAGATAACGCGGTCGGACACTTACTCACGCTCACAAGCGAACCTGGATCCACGTGTGTACTAGGTTTGTCTATATGTTCCTACGTGGGGATAGGATTGGAACTTGTCTTTTGAAACTTAAAGAAACTTCGTCAAACTTCACCGCCTCTCATCTCGCAAACACACAACCTGCACACAACAACATCAACATATGTCACACAACCTACCATAATCTTCTTGACTTACTTGACCTCAAAGACATCTACCACCAACTAAACCAATCCCCCCATTCGGTCCAATACCTGGACTTGGCGTGGGGATAGTGTGTGCATGTCACTGCCCCGGCATTGGGGGCAAAACTTTGGATTGAGCGGTCGGCTCCATGAAGAAGCGAGAGTCAATAGGAAAAATTTAGAGCATGGAACACATGCTTTTAGGTGTAAATTGGCCTCCATCCTGTGTGGGGAGATGATAGTGGTTCATCCAGGCCCAGAGGCACTCAGTGGGCGGAACGATTGCATCTCTCAGTCCGTGTCCGTCGTATGATGGTAGCAGAGGCGGCCGCCATGGTGATGGTGTTCGATTAGAGAGAGAAGAGAATGAGGTCGAGCGACCGGGTTTGTGAACACAAAAAAACAGCGTAATTTGGTAAAATAAAGCACGATTACTTAGTGAAACGACTGTACCTACGTAGATTGGAAATGTGTCTTGGGACTGTCACTTAGGAAAAGACATCACGTGAAGAGGTGTTTCCAAAAGGCTTAGATGAATAATTAGATAACAAGCAATTGGATGAGTCTTTTTTTGTCCTCATGCACCCCACAACAATGTGTTGAAGCACCCGAAGAAATTGGACCAACTCTCTCATTGCATCAAATTTTGTCTCTTTGATGAACCCTTCTCTCCTCCTTCTACATGTCATTGCCATGGCAGCCACTTCTTTACCATACAGTTGGCTGTGATTGATCCGCTAAGCCGAATTGCTTGTGTCGGTGCTCTAGTTGAGGCCGTTGTACCTGGCAATAGTGTATAAGACAAACTAGTTTATTTTAAAACAAACGACAGCAGGGGCATTTAATGGTGGCGTCAACGGCTGGGTGGAGGGCCAGAGAATGTTGACACTTTTGGTGTTTTAAGGACGATTAACCCTAAATCTGGCCCTACCAAGGGCGAGACCTGGAACTTGTTTGATCTCATACAGGTTGTCAAAGGTGCACCAGTTCTCGTCCTTGATGTCTGTATTGGCCTCCCGCCGTCAAATGCGGCCACCGGGACATTTCATGCACTTTAGACAGTTTACGGACGCAAAAAGGAGCCCCCCAGAAAGCTGATTTTCATTCAAAGAAGTGCTCATTGGATAGATCTTGCTCTCAGTTTCCTCCTGTCCAAAGATGAGCTTCTAACTCCTAAAAACCATTGAGAACGGTCATTTTCCGTGAGGGCTCCGCACGCTAAATCTCCTTAAAACATCAAAATGCGCTACTTTTGTTACCATTCTCTGGCCCTCCACCCGGCTCATTTTTAGATAATGAGTTCTAAACATACTAAACATTAATAGTCTGGCTTGGTATGGTTCTTTAATTCTTTCTTTAACGTTACCATTTATCTAATTTTATGCACAAAGTCATCATAATGATGCAAAATCAGGCCTCAATGTTCATCGAACTAGTCGGTTGCCTTCCCCTTTGCCCCCCGTCTTCCCTTTCATGGATGTTCCGTACAGACATTGTGGTCTTTCCAAAAAGCCAAAAGCCGGCCCAGTCCCCATTATCCATCCACCATGGAAGAGCATTGAAGACACCATTGTTTGTTTTGTTGAGGGTTGTTGTTGATGCTGTTGCTGTTATGTTGGTGTTGTTGGTGCCACCACCCACGCCGCATTCTTGTTGCACCACTAGTTGTGTAAGATCTTAGAAAAGGTGTCATATTTATGGCCATGTTTTAGCTATCGTATCGTATGGTCCAATTTAGCTTTGGGACAATGGTCTGACTTTGCACAGGAGTGATAGAGAGAAAGGAGATGGAGTTCAGCCAAGAATGAAACAGTGCCCCCTAATTGTCATCTTCTTGCTATTATTGCATTGTTTTGACTTGGATTTGGAAAAAGGTTGGGTGGGAGCCTCTAGAAGTGTGCATTCAAAGTTAATTTGGGGGCAGCTACCATCCCTAAGTGACTTACTAACACTTTTTTGTGGTAGTGTCGAGCGTCAAATTTTATACGCGCAGATACACCGGCCAGGAATTCAAAGCCCCAGTGCCACGTGCCATTTTTTACTAGATATTGCGTGGTGTACGCAAGGGGTGGGGGGGTGTAGCTTTCAAAGGGAAAGTCTTCAACTTGGCTTGTCTATACGCTTATCCCCTGAGGAGTATAGTTTGTGCTAGTTTACTCTTGTTGTAGTTTTTTAATGGCATTAAAATAAATCGTGATCTAAGCCAATGCAAAAACATACTATTGTCCAAAGAAAATCATTGGTCCATCATTGCACAGCATCCAACACCGACGTGAAAAATGCCCACATTCCCCCTTGTCGACCTTTTGACCATGATGACAACGCCATGAACAAAGCAGCTCCATAACTCAAGACACAATAAGTTAATTTGCCTTTTTTGGCTATATGAGTTTGGGTTCATGTTAGGCCTGAAGGACTCTAACTTGTACTTTATAGCTATTTAAGTTAGAATTGACTTGCCTTTTTGTAAGTGAAAATAGCTAAATTTAGCACGCAACTGGTAGTACTGCCTGTTGTCATTTGTCAGAGACAACATGGTATAAATTAAAAACAGAGCATAAGTGTGAGCAAGACAAACTTAAACTTACAAGTTCAAGAGTTTAGTGCATTTCTGATCTAAATCTAACTTAAACTTTAAATCCACTATAAGCACATGGGTGTCTAAGTTCAACTTCATTTTAAATTTAACTGATTTTAATATCTACAACCCACACAATGCTTCCCCTGCACCTATCAAGAGAGCCCCCTGCCTTTTGTCAGAACAGTTTCAGCAATGCACCTTTGTTGAATCTCATAGATAATGTCAATTCTACCAAACTCAAGAAAGATTAGAGAAAGTGGAGAATTTTCTCAAGCTTAGTTACAACCAATGGTCCTTATTGCCAACTGCTTAGCCGGTGGTATGTCTTGGTTGGTGATCACTAGCCAATGTGTCTAGAGATTATATCTACCTATGTAGACAGCTGGAGCGACAGGGGATCATGGGTGGTCTTGGATGGGGGGGGTAGTATGGTATGTGTGAGGATTTTCTTGGCTCTGAGATTTGCTTCAGATTAGCTGTGTGAGCCCAAAACAGAAATGAAGGTATGGATGGAAATACCTGAGAATAAAAATTTCTAGGTCCAGCATACATATATAATAATCATATATTGACAGCAGAATCTCTTTTCAGGTGTGCGGACGCAATTGGCATATGAGTGTTGGCCGTCAAAACAGCAACCGGGCAAATTGTCAGTGCGAAGCTCGATGAAACGCCTGTAATTATTTTCAGAATACAAATTGCATTTGAAAAATGCTACTCAATCTGTCCCAAAATGTTCACTTCTAACCTTCAGATTTTCTGCACTAAGGGTCAGCTAGAAACCTAAAGCATACCATTAGAAAGTTTAATCCCTTTTATGACCTCAATGGAATGGACATATGCACACTATTGCTAGCCGGTGTGAACCACTGGATCTGATAATGCAAGGAGCAAGTACTAAAGTGCCACTTTGAGGTATCATGCAAAAAATCCCTTTGTATCACAACACACCCAAACCACTGGACCTGATATTGCAACTTCTCAGCAAGAGCAAGTACTAAAGTGCCACTTTGAGTGGTATTACTGGCTATGGTAGCCCAAGGAGAGACAACCATTGCCTCAGAAGTGTTTGGAAACCTTTCTAACATGTATTGGAATGATTTGATACCCATTGTAATACTGGCTGTCATGGCACAACGAGAGGCAACCATTGCCTCAGAAGTGTTTGGAAACCTTCCTAACATGTATTGGAATGATTTGATACCCATCTGGTAGCATGTAACAACTCCCTTTGCATCACAACACACCCAAACCACTGGACCTGATATTTGAACTACTCAAGAGGATGCGTTTAAGAAAAGAAACAAAAGAAGATAGAAGAGCTCAGTGACCTGTGTCACCTGCAATCATCTCAAAGCAAAAACACGGACTCTGGATAGTGACATCCAGTGTGACATAATTACTCAGTGGACGGTTTCATTGTTGTCTGAGATTCATTGATTCTTGCTGAGGAGAGGACTCTGGTGGCAGTCACTTTAATAGGTAACATAACAGCAGTGCCAATGACATCAATGTCATTCCCAGGTTATATTATTCTTTTTCCTTATCTTAGAAAAGTTGTACTTCTTAGAAAAGTTGTACCACCATCATGATAGAGCTTCGTCGATTGCTGACTGAAGCTATCATTCTTCTGCTCTCCATGCCAAGTTATCTCGTTTATTATCAACTTGGAGTGTATAATACGGGACTATCCACAACATGTGTGGTACCTATTATTATTTACATTGAAAGTTGATGATAGCTTTGTGCAGCTACATTGAGTCACAAGTCAGAGGACTTCATTTGCACCTGTCCTTAGTCCTTATGGTATTCCTTAGGTAACTCGCTCAGGCCTCAATAAGTCACTCTTGGATAGTTGAGGAGATCTGAAAATATGGAATTTGAAACAGTCACCTCAAATTTTGCGCTAATAAGAGTTACTAATAATTTTATCATTTATCGTGAGATGATAGGACACCTTTTAGGACACCCAAGGACACCAGCAATAATTTCAGCAACCGCATGTAACCGCAATGATAAAACCACCCCCGCAACTACCAATATCAACCCCATCACTATCCACCCCCCTATCCACCCCCCCGCCCCCCTCATCTCTACCCGCCGGTTGGCTATCACTCCCTTTACCAAGCCATGGATCAAAGTCTGCGTCAACGTGGGTGGTCAATCCACTCCTCCGACGATCATGACTCTCGATCCCATGATCAGCAGCAGCGTCCCCGCGCCGATTCCCACATGACTTGCGATACGGAACCGTCAATGTCAGAGGCAGAAAAGCTTCATTTACTAAACTCAGCATTTGATGGAGCTTCGGGAGAAGGCGCTGACAGCAGAGATGCAGTGATGCCGCGGAATGCACGTGTTGATAAGAATCGGAGTATGTCCGACTCGATCGGCGAAGGAGGGGAGGATTACGTGGACATGTTCGGAGAGGGGGGATCCAGTGGCGGCGCGGAAAAGAGCAGTGAGAAAGATGATGGCTCATTGGAAAACTTCAAGGAGCCGCCGAAGAAACGTCGAAAAATGGGGGGAGGTGATGTTACCGCTGCGGACAATGGCAGTGGCGGGGAGGATAGCAGCAGTGATGGTGGTTCAAGCTCAGATGATGATGATGATGAAAGCGAGACGAGTGATTTGAAATTGAATATGCAGAAGAGGCCTCATGTGCAACTAACTCAGAAACAGCAGGAACAGCTGGATTTGGCAAAAAATAAATTGTCAAAGTGGGCTGCCCGGTTGTTTGATCCCAATCGTCCAAGGGGATTGGTGGAGCCGCCTAAAGTGTGAGTAGCCTAAATATCCTTTACTTGCTGGTGGGCACAGCATATTATTATCTTTTATGTATTGTGCCAAACTCTCAACTATTCATTCATTATTATCTAGAATCCCCCTAAATGATGAGTTTTTGACGGCTTTTGGAAAGAGGGAGAAGGAATACGATGAACTTGCAGGAAGGGAGATTGACATCGATAAGACCTCGTTAGATATAATTGATGTTTCTGATGGTGATGATGAAGGGGTCAGCAACACAAAGGGGGAAAATGAAAAGAAGGTGAATTTCAGTGAAATGAAAACCGGCAAAGTTAAGATATCAAATTTATCATACAACACAACTACCGCCACCATTGCTCGCACCTGTGGGTTGATTGGTCCTGTGGTGGATGTGAATCTCATCCTAGATGACAGCGGGCAGTCTTCTGGGAGGGCATACGTTGTTTTTGAAGACAACGAAACCGCTATAACCTGTGTTGAAAAACTGAACGAGAAACCATTGGAGGGACGCACTCTGCGTATTTCATTGGCAGCGGCATCCTCGTCATCGGGAAGAAAAAGCTTGGATGCTCCTAAAAAACAAGACAGTAGGTACTGGGAGCGTGACATCTCTAAGAAATGCAACTTCTGTGGAGAAGTTGGACATATTGCCAGGAATTGTCCCAATGAACAAAAGTTGAAACCGTGTGGACTCTGTGCTGAGGTTGGACATGACATGTGGAGCTGTCCCCAAAAGAGTGTGTGCTTCAATTGCGGTTTGCCAGGTCATGTAGTTCGTGATTGTAACCAACGAAGAGGCTTGCCAGAACGCTGTGTTTGCACAATTTGCTATGGAAGTGGGCATCATCGATTTCAATGCCGGGAACGACCCTGGAGAGCCCCCACGCAGGATGCACTCTGTATGCAGTGTGGACAAAGGGGACATTTGATGTGTACGGAAATGAAATGGTTCTTCGGTTTGAAGGGCGTGACATGTTTCAACTGTGGGAAAAAGGACCATCGTGGTGTCGATTGCAGGAGGCCTGATGTTGACAGCTGTCAGAAAAATCCTGATATTGCCCAGAAAGAAATTGAAATGGCTGGAGCAATCTCCCTGTGAGTATTCTGTGTGCTGCCATTCAAAAGGTATACCCTTTTGCATGCCCAAAATGTTACTCATCCCAGTTTAAAACTTGGTGTTGCCACATTTTATAGGAGTGATCAATTATCCAACCAAAGATCGAACCGCGAATCACGGGATCGAACGCGCCAGCATTCATATGACAACAACCGTCCAAGAAGCATGCCGCCACCACGCAACCGGAATGATGACTACTCACACAGGGGATCCAACTCACGTGATGACAGATGGCAAGAACGTCCTCCTCAACGTTCACACCACCGCTACTGAAAGCAGGTTCACAATTTCAGCATTACAATAAGCTCATAACTTTCACAGAACTTCTAAACCTATCAACAGTGTCCTCACATCATCATATTTTGCAGAACAGTGTTTGCTCTCTACTTCTTTGTACAATTTGAAATCAATTAATGTGCTTGACTGATCTCAACTTATGGCAGACATGCTGTCAAATTTTTGCTGTGATATTTGACGCAGCAAAACTCCCATGACGCTCAGCTGAGCGCACTCACACAAAAAATGTGACTGTGTCGAAATATTCTTGAGATAAAGCTAATCTCATCGTATGAAATGTACTAACACTCTTTGAAGGCATTGGGCAAACATTTTGTTTTTGTATACTTTGATATTCCTTGCACTTAGCTTTCCATCATCATCTTTTCTAGATATTGTCTTGGGCAGGCCTGAAAAATGAAAGAGAATAGAAAGAACCACAGTAGAGTAAGATGAAAGCATGTGGAGTAGTATTTATGTAATATTGATGTAATGGTTTGAGTTTGGGGTGTATGGAGGCTGCTCCCCTACCTCAAAAGATGGGAATACAAGGAAGCAAGGATGAAACCACTGAGGAAAAGGGGGGAGATGTGCCCCAGCTGTTGCCACACACTTACTAGCCATAATATGGCCACATATCCCTGTATATTCACCCTTTTTTGACCAATTTCATAAGCATATCTAGATTCATCTCTGATAGTGGACAAAAACATCCGAGAATTGAACTAGCTTAGTCTAGTGGTACGGTGATATTTTCTGGATATTTTCTAGTTTCAAACGCATATGTGTCCATACGACTAAAGTTCACACTTGAGCCTTCCCTTTTAGAGGAAATGGGATAAGTCCCAATAAAAATCACAACCCTCCATCCAAAACTAACTACCTATATCAACGGTATTTCAACTCCCCTCTCTACCCACTACCCGCTACCCGCCCAATTTAAATTAATATTTCATCTGTTCGATTTAAATGTATTTTCTCTTCAATTTCCAAGCTGCCCGATAATGTTTATTGCATGCGCATGTGGTAGAGAAAGATAGGAAATCACTACCCTTTCATCTTTGTACTAGGATGTGCAAGGTCCCAAGTCTCAGAGGCAATGCATCCCGGCACATCATTGTATAGAGAATATGTCTGGCCCAGTGGTGCAAGAAAGTTAAAAAAATTATGTTCCTACATAATGCAGCAAGGAGCAATGTACCAAACACCACATAACCACACAAACCTTATGTTGGAAGCATTTTTGCTGGGCATCAGTTAGGTGATTGGTGGAATAGATCAAAATCATTTTTTACTTGCACCACAATTGGGTGGCCCGGGATTGAAACCATTGACCAACATTGGAGACATATTTTACAATTGGTTCTCAATAATGGGAACAAAGAACACTGTGCTGAGGTCAGCCCTACAATACTAGAAAGTAGAGACTGGTCCGAGTGTGAGTATTATGCTTTTCAAAGCAACACCAACGGACTTGGTACATGGTTATTGACTCTAGATCCAGGGACCAAAAAGACCTGAAAGACTTCTGTCATATTCTTCATTATTACAAGAAAATACTGAATATCTGAACCGGTTAGGTAGTCGCGGATCATGCTGTGGCTAGAAGTGTGCGGGTGTGGGCCATCATTATCAGATTTGCTCTCCGTTTTCCTGCATAAAATAAAAGCCATATGCCTCATATTCTCCAACACCAGACTGTGTATCTTCAGCACAGCATGATGCCCAGTCTCTGGACAGCGGCTTAGGTTGATGCTGCCTCTCCAACCTGCCTGGAAATAATGGTAGTGTGACCCACAATCCACATCAATCTGCCCCCGGCCCCCGCGAGGCGCGAAGAGGAAGAGGAGAGGAGACTTCTACTATGACGTCTGCCAGGACACATCTGTATTAGTAGCTCGACGAAACAGAGTTGCTTGCTGAGCACATCTTTTAGTTCAAAGTGATTTGCTGGCGAGGAACTCATTCTGAGATCTCGCTGAGCGAGGTATTGTAGTACAATATCACAAGGATTTTGGTAGATAGGTACTACCATAGGTACCCAGGCAGGCAATCAATCAAGGTTGATTCCTCGAACAAAAACACTACAATATCGCATCACTAACTAAGATGGCTAACTACTTCCCCGCGCCATCAAATTCAAAGATCTAACCTGCCCACATTTAATCTATTTTCGATCATTTTCAAGATCTATGGCTGGCCCGGCGTGAATGTACCAACAACCTACTTACACGTTGCACTTTTTAGTCCCGTTGATTAAATGTGTGTCACAATTTTGCGACTCGCTGATCAATCAGACTTCCCTCCGACTCGTCGGCGTACATCATTCTCGTTCACGTCGATCTCGATTGATTCCGCTCCACCACAAAGGAGCCAAAAGTCGTTGACAATCATTTGCCTCCATACCTACCAAACACGTTCCCACAATACAGACCAAATCACAATGTCGTCACCATCACGCAAAAGCAGTCGAAGAAGCAAGGCGGCAGCAACGTCGGCTGCCACTTCCCCCAAGGCAGCAGCAGCCTCAACTCCCACCAAACGGTCAAAGTCTCCCGAGAAAATGCCGCAAACTGAACCGGATCGCAAAGCTCCACGGACGCCACCAAAACGAACCGCTTCTGCTCGTTCTACCGCTAGCACCGACGCGGCAAGGCTCGTGACTCCTGCAACCTCTTCCACGTTAGCCCTGGAGAAGAAAGGCGCGAACAAATCGCCAGTCGTCAAGTCCAATGCCCGCAGATCCCTCAGCATGCCTGTCGTGGAAGAGTCCGCAGTCACCACTCATTCCAACAAAGAGGAAAGTGACGAGAAGGCAGCGAAAAAATTGCCATTTGGAGGCAAAACAAAACCTATTGACATACCTGATAATGTCAAACGCGTCTATCACATTGTTCGCAAACACACAGGAAACATCGGAGGCAATGGGCACGGCGGAGCCATCTATGGAGAATTGACCAGTGGCTCAATGCAAAAGATGACAAATCTGATGATTGAACACACTGGTCTCTCCAAGGACAGCCGTTTCATTGACGTGGGATGCGGTTTAGGCAAACCGAATCTGCACGTGGCACAATATCCTGGCGTAGATTTCAGTTATGGCATAGAGATGGAAAAAGTTCGCTGGATGCTAGGGATTGCCAATTTGCATCAGGTCCTTGGCGCAGCAAAGAAGGACGAAGTGGATGGGAAGGACTTCAAGGAGGGGGAGTCGAAGATTGGGCACTCGTGTTATTTTGCCCTCGGAGACATCACTGAGGCCAACTACTTTGATCCGTTCAGCCATGTGTATATGTTCGATATTGGGTGAGTATGCTTAATGTCCAAAGACTGCATCACGTGCTGCTTACATGCTAACATCTTATTTCATCTCTTATCATGTACTAGCTTTCCGCCACGTCTTTTTCACCAGCTGGCAGAAATGTTCAACCGTAGCCAGTCTGAATATCTGATTTGCTACCATGGCCCCAAGCTAATGATCGAAGACTATGGGTTCAACATTAAGCTCATCATTCAAACGCCAACATCCATGCATGGCTCCGCCGAAGGACACACTGGCTACATCTACTGTCGCAACAAAGATGTCAAACCCAGCAAGAGCAAACAGTGTAGAACAAAGAAGTTTGGAGTTCCTTGTGATCCTCTATTTGCCAAGGCGTGGGAGACTTGCCGAGCTGGATTGGATGCAGTTCACGAGCGCAACTCCCAGGAGGTGACCAAGCAGATGGGTGTGGCAAAGAGACGAGTTACTCGTTCTGCCTCGAAAAAGAGTAGCAGCATTGCCGAAGAGAAGAAAGCAGATTGATTATTTTTCATTGATTCATAAAACTTATCAGACAGCTTGGATATTATTTCTTCCATGGAACTGAATACAACTAACAGCTGAATATATATCATATCTCTGAAAGTGTATAGAGAAGGTTGCATAATGGATTCACTGCTCACTTTTTAGCTCATATTGTTTCCAAGTGTCTTCAAGTAGAGAATTACCTACCGATGTTGCTCTTTAAGTATTTCTCGTGTCGATCATAGCTCATGAGATAATTCGTACTTGTACTGCATTAAAATGATATGTAGACATCTTTTTGTGCTGTTGTGCTGCGATTGTTGTAGCCTCACAGAAGTCATAAGTATCCATACAAGTTAGTTCAAAAAGTTCGGCAAGCCTCTGGCATGTGCTGAGAAAACCAGCTTGCTCTTACATTCTGGTTTGGCTTTCACAAGTTGTCACTATGGTGTCTTTTGCAGGCTGCTGCCCCCTCAGACACCATTCCTTGCATGTATGCAAATTTGAACAATTGTGCTTTACCAGTCCCTAGATAATCTTACCTCAAATGTCTCTATGGATTTGTTGCAACAGTAAAGCTATAGTCATTCAATCCTCTCCAAAATCTACTTCCCTTGCTAGCAGTCAGATAATCTTCTCAGAGTCATCTCCTAATCTTCTAAGTCATCCTGCACATATTGGGCTGTCATCATGTCATCTGTATGTGTCATTTATAGAACTTTTCTCACACTGCTTCAAAACAATAAATAGTGACACGTTTCATGTACTTCATACTGTACTGTTGTGTTAAAAGACTGCACCCTCTGTATTGCTAGGTTTGTTCTACTATTATTGAGTTTATAATCCATGTAGGATTTTATTTTAGGGAGTGTGTGAAGTTATGGAACTATTCACACAAGGCACTCTCTTTGCAGTGGATTGCAAGTGTATGATAAAAGGCTACCTAACTTTGCTTAGCTGCTTTTTGGAAGATATACAGACCAATTTCATCTTGGACCACTATTGAGCACTGTGGTCTGCCGTAGCAACGTCCATTTGTAATGTAGTTTATAATAACATTTGCAAATTGATGCGGGATTTGTAGAATATCTAAAATCATGGTTGTTATGACATGGTCTCCGCTTGGCAGTGTGGCTGACAACATGTCTTTCCAAAGAATCTATGAACGGACGGAGCCATAAGTGGACAGGGTCGACTAAAATTTGGGTCCTGAATGTATCCGAACTGATGTGGAAGCAAATGGAAGCACACAGAATTTCATCCATGCTTCCTACGCCACCGGGTTCTAAAAGTCCTAATCATTGTAATGTGGATTTTCTGAGCAACTTCCCAGTAATTGTGACAATATACTATGCATTACTGTGCAATCACACACACACAACTAATCTGGGGCAGGCCCGGAAATGAACTGATATATTGACATGTTAATTGTGTTTTGTTGTGCTTTCATAATATTGCGCTTATTACAGTGCTACTATGATAACAGGATTATACTGCATCTCGTGTAACTGCGACCAAAACTCACGCAAGAATCATTAATTGTCTGGTTTTTGCAAACCTACTAGCCCCCATACCTATCTTTTGTGCTCACTTTTATCCTGGGGGAGGGGCTCAAGTAATTTCCTAGCTTCTTTCCTATAACTAGAGTCCTAGAGTGTTAGTGCCTTTATCTAGTTAGTGCATTTATGGCCGTCCCCTCTGGATAGACTTTAGCTTTCAAGAGAGATCCTGGTTTTGGAAGTTGGGAGAGGAGGGTATACTCAGAGTGATGCTCTTGAGTTGCAACAGCCTCGAAAGAAGGAGTTAAATGACCTGAGGCATGTCACATAGTCCAATAGTAAGGTTTCCTGCTCAGCAAGATGATTTGTTGAGTATACCGGGGCTGTCATCAACAATGTTCTTGCTTTTATTCTTATTGCATGTCTTCTGTTTCACAGCAATAGTGTGAAAGTGTGATCTTAACAAGAACTAGGGCATATGCAAATCAATCATGTCATTTCAGACAGAGCTGCTTCATAGAGCTATAACGTGTGTCCTTTGAATATCATTTGCAGCCTTGTTTGCTTATGTGTAATCTTTGACTAAGTTTACACATTAATTCTGGCTCAGGCAGTGAAGGAAAGAGGAGCGCAGCAGGGGAGAAGGTGGGGAGAGACATCGGTAAACTCTTGTGTAAAAACATTTTGGATCGTCCATAAACACAAATTCAACTAAACTGAGAATCTGGAGCATTTTTGGCTTGGAACATCTGAGTTTAGCTATCTCTCAGGATCTTTCACTTTTGTAGTATGCTTATTCTCTTCCAAATTTTGCTAGCACTTTAGCCAAGATATCCCTTGACCTTGACAAATTCTTCATGGCATTGCAGTTGTGGATGGTGATGCCATGTTCAGTATTTTGGTGTTAGCCAATAGCAATAGCAATGTGCAGTAATGTGCTTATTTTCTTGGCTTTAGGTTCAGGCTGACAGCTGTAAGATCTCTGACAAGTATCTCATTTACTAAGCCTTAGTAAGTAGACCACGCAAGAAGATGACAACATCTGGCTCATGGAGTTATTTGTCATTGTCGTTAACCATCAGCACCAGTACACGACTCCATGCTTAACTGGGCATCTAGCTACTTTCCTGATTGCCTCCATGTACTCTCTAGCATCTAAAAGAGGAAAGCTACCCACTGTTGATGTGCTCTGGTGTATTATGAGTTGTAGTTGAATTCTCAAGGAACTGGACGATTAAGGTGATATTTTGATGATAGAATGCTTGCTCAGAGGGTGTTGGAGGAACATCACACACTTATCGAAAGGGTTACAAATAATGAGCATTGCAGAAAATTCATAATAAAAGCGGTCAAGATGCAGCAATTTGAGACACAAACAATACACGAAAAGAAAAATACAAAATCACAAAGCATTAGCAGTGATTGCTGATTGCACAGGATCCATATAGGCACAAACATATCCCGATGAGCATAGTCCCATTAGTAGTTTTGGTGCGGCTGCAGACCACAGAAGCTTGTGGAGCACAATTGATGTCCGCCACCATGGTGAGTAGCCGTAGACATCTCATTTGTCATAATTACTGAATATTCGATAGTAGTACACGTCTAGTTTGCTTGGCATAGACACATTACTCGAGGACGAGGATAGCATGGATGAAGGAAAGTCTGTCTGCAGCAGTCTCTCTTCCTCTGTGCCTGGGCCAGGAACCTTTTCATGTCAAATCTCATTGTATTCATTCCTAAATACGTCCTTATCCGGGTTCTGGGTCGGACCAGCATCAAGGATTATCTACACCGCAAATGCAGTGATGGAGATGCAACCTCTTGCTCACACTCCCAACCATTCTGCTCTCACCCAAGACTGTCATTGTAAAAACATCCTGCAATTATTATTTGTTGCAAATTACATGGGCGCACACGTCATCAACATAAAATTACTATGTACCATAATATGCATGTGAGCAGGAAGCAGGATCACCCAAGCAAGTCCTCTCTCTAGCGTGGTTGAGTGTGAGTGGGGGGATTATTCTCGACTTAGGGTTAATAAACTCGTGAATGAGGAGATGACCCCAGGCCGTAGCTCTGCCGTAGCCAGCTACCTGGGCACCACCTGCGGGGTTCTTCCA
>JALLOX010000618.1:0-10476 GCA_036939695.1 Thalassiosira ordinaria | reverse complement strand
TTAATACACAAAATGATACATTTGGAGGCATATTGGGACTCTGATATTTATTCCAAGAATAATGCTTTGCTCAATAGATAAAAAGAATACGGAGAGAAAAGCAAAATATTGTACCACAGCGATAGGTGGTAGGAATAGGTAGGAATATGCGCTGGGACTTTTATTGGATGGTGGGTATTGTAATGGTAGAGAGTGGAGCCGCCCGCACGGAGCTATCATATTATTCTATTGCTACCCATCATCATCCTCGCATCGCCCCAAACCCTTCTACAGCCTCCTCTTTCATTTTTGAGAAAGGAGGCAAGTTTGATTGTTTGATGGTTCATTGGGCGCAAAACGTTTCGGATGGGCACATTCAACGTGGGAACTAAATTCGTTAGCAAGTTCTGTGGCAGAAGATGTCAGTAACAGTGAGTGAAATGTGGCAGCGTCAAAGCAATAATATCAGTATCATAATCTGCAGTACTTATATATTTCTTCATGTGCCCCCTGGGAGTAGATGGAATGACCGAGTTGGATCCGATCGTGCTTCGACAATCACCTGCTCCAACCTTACCAAAAGGTCATCCAGTGCTTCCCAGCCGGCTTCTTCTTTCTGTGCATTGTTCTTACTGCCACTATGACCAGTCCAACTACTGATAATCTCAGAAAGCTTGCCATGTTTCATTTGTGTTATTGTTTGCTTTGACCCGTGAATCTCATTCTGAATTGCCGCTCGAATATGGTCCCTGTAATTGCTAGTCTTGTGTGAATCAACCGCCTTCTTTAAACGCAACACTTTGGCTTCACGTCGATACTTCTCCCTTGAACTCGGATCGATGAGTAAATTGCCATTTTCTTTCAAAATGACTGCTCTTCCATGCCGTCTGTACCATGTCTGATTGCAAGAACAGAATACCGGGAGCCTCGACTGCAAGGCCGATGGAGAGTGTGGTATGGCAGGAACGATATCATTGTCGTTAATGACATTGTAGCAATCCGGCACGAGTTTGTTGAATAGTTTTGTGAATGCAACGTTCCCTACACGAGGACATCCCATTGTATAGACCCTGATGTGAGCATGATTTGACTTATTGATGCAATGTAGTGTACATGCAAGGTCAAAGGCTGCAAGAACGGCGATGCTTCCACCCAAGCTATGCCCAACAATATCCACAATTGGCACTGAGCGCTCCATATTTTGCAAGCCACCTCTATTATTGTTGGAGGATGACATTGCCAAACCCACATGTTGTGCCTCTTGAGTCTCTCGGTGTAGTTCCTCAATCTTGTCACAGACATATTGCAAAACTGTCTGACGCAAATCATCCCCGTACCAAGCATCTTGAAATCCATGATGTACAGTTGCCCCCTTCATTATTTTTTTGTGATCAAATTCGTTCTGAGCGCCCTGATCAGCTTGATCAGATTTACTGGGATCATAAGGAGGATACCGATCATATGGCAGAGCAATTGCTTTTACATCGGCAATTACATTTTCCAAGGTATCAGTACCACGAAATGTCATGGAGATTGAGCCAGGTATGTACTCCAGATCCTTTACAGATCCCTTCACACCAACAGTATCTTTATCACTCTCTCGAGAATCTCCTTTCTTCGCCACTCTTCCGTGCACAACGGCAATCAGGCAGCGCACCTTCTGTTTTCCTGATCGATCGTACTTTTCGTACAGCTCATAGTCACCACTGAACCTTGTCTGCAACTCAGTTATCTTTTTGTCATTAGTTTTGGTAGCTTGGTCATTGCCCTCCTCCAACGCCTGCTCAGCCGACTCGCTACCGTCTCCATGCTCACTGGATATATCCCGCCCGAGTCGATCTACCGGCACCACCTCGGAGAATGGAGGGAGTAGAGTATCTTTTACAATTGCATCGTAGGCAGCGAAGGTCAAGCCGCGCGAATGAGGCTCTAGGTAGGACACCGTGCTAGCCGCCAAAGCTCGTGCAGCGACTGCTAGGGAGAAGTCTGGATGAGTGATTGCTCCGGCCGTAGACTTTGTGGATGCACCCTTCATTGTTCCTACAATATTCTGTGGGAGGTGGGAGGCAGCGGAAGGCCAAACAAAAGGGCGTAAAACAAAAAATTCAGACAGGCTTTGAAGGTTGTTGGCGATCAAGCACCTACATAGAATAGATGGAATGAGTACATTATATCGCCAAAAGGCGCTAGACATAATGAGCCCTGCGGCCTGCGGCGCGGTGCTGCCTCCAACAGATTACAAATTGCGACCATGAAGATCAAGTCGACGAAGTCGTCTGCCTCCAAACTCAAGATCAGCAGCAAATGCAAGCTCATCACCTTAATCGTTCTCAATGTTTCTACACTCGTTGTGCTGGCTCCAATCTACAGGCGGCTACTCGCTGTATCGGAAGAATCATCTGGACATCATCCTCCCACTGCAATCAGTCGACAGCGGCAGGACGAGAGACAATCAATACGCGGCCGCCGCCCTCCTCCTCCACCACCAGTAGTGTCCGGATCATCTGAAGCATCAGCAGCATCAATATCACACTCTCGTTTCAATGATGGGGTCCCGTATATTGGTAAAGATCAATTCAACCAGAAATATTCCTCAAAATACAAAGGACTCCTCCCTACTTCAAAAAGAGATTCACCTGACCCATCATGTGGTAAACGGCCAGACTTCTTTGACTTTTTCATGTTACCAAAGACTGAGAGGTGAGTTTTTTTACTGCTACGCGTTATGGCCTTGTATATTGCTCATGTGCATTTTTATTCAACACTAATTAACAATCAACATAAAAATTACATACCAAAAGATCTCGGTTTCATGAGGACAAGATCATTTATGATCTCTTCAAAAATCAAACAATACCTACTTCACCAACTGAACAATCAGCATTACCCAAGGGGACATACCTAGAACTTGGTGCCTTTGATGGAAAAGATGAATCCAATACCATGTTCTTTGATAAATGTCTCGGATGGGATGGTCTACTGATAGAGGCACAATCCCAATCGTACCAAAAAGTGATTGAACATCGGCCACATGCTGTCAAATTAAGTTTTTCTCCTACTTGTAAGCATGAGGGCGAGACAGCAAAATTCTATGACTATCCACTATCCAACAATGGAATGGAGGGGCTGGCAAAATCGTATACTGGCAAAGAAACGATAGAGGTCCCATGTGGCCCATTAACTCCAGTGCTACTGGATATTTTTGGTCCAGATGGCAAGGTTACGTTCTTTTCTTTAGATGTGGAAGGAGCAGAACTCATGGTGTTGGAAACATTGGATTTCAATGTTGTTACGATAGATGTGATCATGGTGGAAATACAAAACTCATACTGCCCCGAGGCCAACTGTCCCAACGTGCACAACATTCGCAGAAAAATGGCTCAGACTGGAAAATATGCCTTGTTTGTAGATTACTTGGAAGCGAGTGATGTGTATGTTCGATGGGGGACTGAAGCATGGAGGAGGGCCAAAGCGATTGAGAAGGATCGGAAGGATCAGTTGAAGAGGGAGATTCAACAGCAGATGATGCTGGAGCGTCAACAGCTGATAGGTTGATGCCAGGTGATAGTTGGCCCATTTAATTTCATAGTCAATAGCAAACCTCACGCTTTGTACGGTCTGAAGAAGATGTGATTATGAATGCACCAAACAATGAAAAAAGTTCCTGTTAGGCGTGAATAAACTGGAATGACTATTTCTACTAATATTGCTCCTCTTTATTTCTAACCTCAGATTGTTCTTTTCCATTGATATTGCTCATGCACTAACCTCTATAGATTGGCAAGAAGTCATCTTCTAATCTACTATTCTGTCTAATGTTTCTAATCTTCTCGTTCAAGGAACAGCTCAACCAAATTCAAACAGACTGCTCTATCAATAGCCATTATATGATCCAGTAGTTTCTTGACTTGCATCCTTGCTTTCACTTTCATACACACTTGTTCTGTTGTCCTAACATTTTTTCCTTACTAATGGGGGCATCTTTTCAATAGCCACAAGTTTATAGGACAATATGGCACTTCATGAGCTAAGGTAAGATATTTGACGTTATTACAATGTAAAATTGAATTTAGAAAGTAACCGAATTGTCATAGGTAGCATAACAGAAGAAACTTACTAGTGGTTGTCGTAGTCACTGCAGTGCAGAAAAAAGAAAATGAATTCCATGTCCCAGATACGAAAGTTCCAAATAACAGATAAGCATAATCATCAAACTTACGAGTAGTTGAAGCAGTGGTGGAAGAGCTTGTTGTGGCTGCGGGCGCCATCACAAACAGCAGACGTGGTGTAGATGTCAAAACATCAAGGTTGAAAAGAAGGGCTAAACAAAAAAACTTACGTGTTGTGGAACTACTTGTCGTTGCTGGTTAGGATAACATTCAAAACCAAAAATGACAAAGAGATGATGTTAGATTCATCTCAATATTACATAAAAACATATCAAATCTATGCAAACAAGCTTACTGGTGCTAGCAGTTGACGTTGAAGTGCTGACTGTTGCGGTTGTTGTGGCATCATCGGCAAGAGCTGAAATGGAAACGTCAGTACTGAGATAATAGACACCACACAATATCAATAGAATAGAAGCATTGAAATGTGAATGATCTTACTGGTGGTTGAAGTGGTCAAATTGCTCGTTGTAGTAGTAGGGTCTGATGCAAAGAACAAACATGACATTAGATAGTATGAAAAAGAGAAAATAGATACATCTCAATAAACACAGAGTATTATCTAATGACGCAAACAAGCTTACTGATGGTAGTCATTGATGTAGAAGTGCTCGGTTGCGTTGTTGTTGCGGTCACAGGGGCTGGAAATAATGCCAATACGAATAGGAATGTTCCAAGTTGATATTATAGATACTACACAATGTGGTTCTCGGGCAAACTCTACAGAGATGTAATCAAACTTACAAGTGGCACAAGTAATTGATGTGGCTGAAGAGGCTATTGCAAACAAAGGACATGTAGATTTTTAAAATATCTATGTTGAAAAGATAGACTTGAGCAAATAGACTTACTAGTTGTGGAACTACTCGTCGTGGCTGGATAATATGATAACATTGAAAGGCACAAGAGAAGAATAGATTATGTTTGATCCATCTCAATATCAAGTATAACATATCTTATGGATATGAACAAGCTTACGTGAGCTCTCCGTTGATGTTGAAGTGCTGGCTGTTGAGGTTGTTGTGGCCACAGGAGCTGAAATGCACATCACGGAAGAGTCAGAACTGAGATAATAGACACCACACAATGTCAATTGATTATAAACATTGCAAATAATATGAATGATCTTACTGCTAGTTGAAGTACTGGTCAAATTGCTCGTTGTAAGGGTAGGGGCTACTGAAAAGAACATCAAGGAGATATTAGATGCAGCTCAGTATGAAAACATAATATAAGATCTGATAGATGTGATCTAGCTTACTGGTGGTAGTCATTGATGTAGACGTGCTCGATGGCGTTGTTGTTGTAGTCACAGGGGCTGGAATGTCAACACGCATGCCATGTGTGAAATTGATATTAGATGCTACGCAATGCGGCTCTCGGATGAATTTCCGGATGCAAACAAACTTACAAGTGGTGGAAGTACTTGTTGTGGCTGCGGGGGCTATTGCAAACAAAGGACATGGTGTAGCTTGTCAAAATATCTATGATGAAAAGATAGACTTGAGCAAATAGACTTACTAGTTGTGGAACTACTTGTCGTAGCTGATAGGATAACATTGAAACCCACATGACGAATAGATTATGTTGGATCAATCTCACTATCAAATATAACATATCTTATGGATATGAACAAGCTTACGTGAGCTCTCCGTTGATGTTGATGTTGAAGTGCTGGCTGTTGAGGTTGTTGTGGCCACAGGAGCTGAAACGATAATGCACATAATGGAAGTGTCAAAACTGAGATGATATGAACCACACAATATCTGTATGTATAAATGATCTTACTGCTAGTTGAAGTACTGGTCGAATCGCTCGTTGTAGAAGTAGGGGCTAGTGCAAAGAACACAACGAAGAGAAGTGAGATAGTATGACAAAGATACATTAGATGCAGCTCAGTATCAAAGTATCATCTAAGATCTGATATATTCAATGCAGCTCACCGGTGGTACTCGTTGATGTAGACGTGCTCGATGGCGTTGTTGTTGTGGTCACAGGGGCTGGAATGATGAAATATATATGAAATTGATGTTAGATTCTACACAAAACGGCTCTCGGGTAAGCTCTGCAGACGCAAAGAAACTTACACGTAGTGGAAGTGCTTGTTGTGGCTGCAGAGGCTATGCAAATAACAGGCCAGATATAGATTGTCAACATACCTACATTCGTACCTACATTGAACTGGCAAGCGACTCTAGCAAATGAACTTTTACTTACTAGTTGTGGAACTACTTGTCGTAGCTGGATAATACGATAACAGTGAAAATAACAAAAGAAGAATATATGATGTTGGATCTATCTGAACACCAAATGTAACATTTCTTATTCATATCGAGCTTACTTGAGCTCTCCGTTGATGTTGGAGTGCTGGCTGTTGTGGTTGTTGTAGTCACAGGAACTGAAATGCCGATGCACATTATGGAAGTGTCAGAATTGAGATGATAGGATGGAACCACGCAATATCAGCAAAATGCAAACATTGAAAATAACATGAATGATCTTACTGCTAGTTGAAGTACTGGTCGAATCGCTCGTTGTAGAAGTAGGGGCTAGTGAAGAGTAGAACACAACAAAGAGAAGTTAGATGCATAGCTCAGTATCAAAGTATCATCTATGATCTGATATAGATGCAATGTAGCTCACTGGTGGTACTCGTTGATGTAGAAGGTGTTGTTGTTGTGTTCACAGGGGCTGAATAATAAAATGTGTGAAATTGATGTTAGATTCTAAACAAAACGGCTCCCCGAAAAACTTTACAGATGCGAAGAAACTTACAAGTGGTGGAAGTGCTTGTTGTGACTGCAGGGGCTATTGCAAGCAGTAGGCATAATACAAATTGTCAAAGTATCAAGGTTAAAAAGACAGACTTGGGCAAATAGACTTACTAGTTGTGGAACTACTTGTCGTAGCTAGAAAATACGATAACAGTGAAAACATTTTAAAAGACGAAGAGATAATGTTGGATCAATCTCAAAATATCAAACATAACATATCTTATATTCATATCAAGCTTACTAGTGGTCGCCATTGATGTTGAAGTGCTGGTTGTTGCAGTTGTTGTGGCCGCAGGAGCTGAATCGTCAATGCACATATTATAAGTGTCAGATCTGATTTGTTAGATGCCAATTTAATTGATCTTGTAGAGGTACAAATATAATATGAGAGGACTTACTGGTAGTGGAAGTAGTAGTGGAAGTGCTTGTTGTGGCTGCAGGTGATGAGAATACAGGTAATCAATGTGTATGTTCCTTTTTAGCCTTTTGAAAAGTCTCTGAATGTGATATCAGATAAACGTTATTAAACTTACCCGTGGATACGGCAAAAACCAAATCATCTGCTTCATCAAACTGGCCACCAGAGCAGTAGGAGGGACTGCCTAGATATCGAAAGTTTGCACGGACTCGCTGGAACTCAGATCCATCTTCTGCTAATTTGAACCGGGCTGTAGGGAATTGAAGTCCGCCCGCAGTGGTCCGATTAGTACCAATATATGTCCAGACAGGATTGAATGCGTCAGGAGCGTAGTAGAAGTCGCAATAGTCAGAGCTGCCGGTGTCCCAAGCCCAAACAGTTGCAACAATTTCAACATTTGAGCCAGGAGAAAAAATTCCTCCGTCAAGTGTAGAGATAGCTAAACTGTCAATGCTCTCATCATCATGATAGGACCCGGAGGTTCCATCGGGGCAAGAGGAGCCAAAGTTATTTGGATAATTGTCTTCTGGCCCCAGTGTTGCCCCCCTTCCATCAAGCAGATCTGGACCAGAGTTGCAGATTGAGGATACTGTGTGGCAACATGGGCACTGTGTATCACTTGAGTACGACATTTCAGGACACTCATCACTAACTTGGTACTGGCCCGTACAAGTTGAAGTTGAGGTGCACACATCATCTATTGTGCAATTATCCCCATCATCACAAGGGGTGCCTGCATTCATGGGCTCGAACCAACATATGCCATCTTTGCCACAAATACCTGTGGTGCACACATTGCCATTGTCACAGTCTGAGTCGGTTAAGCACCACCCTCCAGCATAGAGGAGTCTGTTTGGCGAGCCAGTACCTATGTCATAGAGCTTGCCCTTGCTGGAATAATCCTTCAGCCATTGATCAACTACTTGAGCAGACCAGCTGGGATGATCGCCCCGGATGAGTGCCGCTACTCCAGCAACGTGGGGAGCTTCAAGTAAAAGGAAAGAAGATACATGAATGTTGAGTCTTTTTGAGGCAACAACCAGTGCCAACACAATCACAGAACAATATCGTCCCAAGGCAAGGGTATGCCAGCACTCACAGGCCATGCTAGTTCCATCCATGTAGTAATATGCACTGTCTGATGTGTAATATGCAGAGTATATGCCCGACCTATCTCATTGGTGCAGTGGGAGAATGGGAGGCAAGAGGAGAACATTGAGCAGAACATTGAGCAGAACAAAAGAAGGCTATGCAATTCAAAGCAGAATAGACTAGCATTACATACCCAGGACCAAAAATGTCTACACAGCTTCCAGTGTTAGAGAAGGAAGATCTGTAATCGCTTGATGTTGTTGCTCCAACCGTTATTGCTAAGGGGGCTGAGGCCGGTGAATACTCGCATGCATCTGCACCTGCATTCCCAGCACATACAGCAGCAGCAACTCCTCCGTTGCTCACCATCCCATCTAGAGCATCATTTTCACTGCTGCTATACCCACCCCAAAGGCTCATGTTCACAACGCATTTCTTCCCTATCAGGCTTGGGTTTCGCTCGAGGAAGTCGTCCAGGGGGCTGTAGCCTGTACTTGGATGGACTGTGCCTGCACCCTTGCCATAGGGATCACACAACCGGGATATTTTATCCATCGCGTCTATGCTATCACTTTTCCAACCTGAGCCGCTGCAGTCAAGGACACGGGCAGCGACAAGTAAGACCCTTTCGGCAACACCAATGCCAAGGCCACCGATCGAGCCGGCAACGTGTGTACCATGACCTAGGAATTGAAACAAGTGAAGACGGCGTCTGGCATAAGTGAAATCTTATTTTCACTTGTGTTCTTTTGTGAACATTGATCAAGTCAAACTTGAAAACTAGATCTACTCACCGTGGCAGTCATCGCCAGTCCCGCCATGCCAGTCAAAATAAAAGTCGTTAATGGCTCGTCCACTAAACGCTTCATGTGTCTTGCGGATGCCCGTGTCAAGGACAAAAGCCACAACCCCATCACCATGGCTTGACGTAGGAGGACTATACAAATTGTCAAGGGGCAAGTCCCTCTGATCAATGCGGTCAGTACCCCAGTTGTATAGTGAAATGGTGGAAATCGAGTTTTCCTCAACATACTTGAAGTTGGTAAGAGATTGGCAGGAAAGAGAAAATACAATAGGAAATGAGAGAGCAAGCGGTTAACATACGAAGTGAGTAGTGTTCAAAAGGGTTCTCTCAAACAGGACAAAACCTCTCACCTTCACTCCAGGTCTGCGAGCCATAGCCTCCGCCTGAACATCATTCATCTCAGCAGGGAAGCCCTTGATTGCAGCCTCCCACTTCATTCCTTTAGAGTTCTTGGCGCCGATAACACGTAGATGGGCCTTCATTTTGGCCGCCACTCCTACTGTGTCATCATCAAGGACAACAATGTAGGAGTTTTTGACCTTGGGGCCATGAGCTGGTTTGACGAGCTTCTTCTTTCTGTATGGTACACCTACATTGTTGGAAAAAATGTTTCCACGGAGATATCTTGGTCGAGATACAATGTTCATGTCCTTATTATCATTCTAAATGGAAAATATAATGACTAGGCATTAGCATATAAAGCCGCCGCAAGCCTGTGAGTTTCCGACATGTCATCATCTCAGATACAAGTCCTCACCTGCAGCTGCTGAGGAGGTCTGAACCTTTCAGATGCAACCTCTCTCGCAACGCTGCTGAGAAAACCTACCGCAGCAAGTGCTAGCCTCATAAATGTATGGTTCCACTATGTACTGTGGTGTGATGGAAAAGATCGTTGATATTTTCTTTCGCTGGATCGTAGATATGTGTTCATTGTTGAATAGTGTATGCACTTTTTTATGTGAGCAAAACAGCCAGCTAATCTTCTCTTTCATCACATGATGAAACAAAGTAGAACGAGAACGCTTTGTCACTGTCACCCACAGCCTTCTCGTGGAATACTTGTCAATCCCACTGTCCGGAAGATGGGTAGAAGATTCACAAAAACAGTTCATCCTATGAGTCAATGATGCGAGATAAGAAGGTGTGTCTAGTGTTGACAGGGTCGATGCTGGTCGATGGTCGATGGTGATAAAGGCCTTCCACGCAAATTTTTTTAACCTGCGTCGCGCATCACCGTAA
>JALLOX010000617.1:0-10472 GCA_036939695.1 Thalassiosira ordinaria | reverse complement strand
CAGTCGTAGCCGCTTGCTGGCCATATCCAGCACCATCACATGCATGGGCATCATCCATATGATGCACATGCATATTTCAATCGTTCCCGGCCATTGATTCAGCCGCTATCGCTGGCGAAACGAATGATATCTCAGTCGAGGATACAGCCGTCGTCGTCGGCGTCTTAGCTTGTTATACCATAAAATGAACATAATGAACTAGTTCTAAAAAACATTACATGCTACATTATTTATTTTCGCCAGCCTGGATGCCACCGTGCTGTCAATTAGCCTCTATTGAAGCCGCCGCATCCATAGGGAGGCGGCGGCCATGGTTGCATCGCGACATCGCAAATGCCGCCGGGGACAGACTTTGTACGTGGGAATTGCTACAGCCAAGTACAGTGGTGTAGGTAGCGAGCCATGCGACCATGGCATCCACAATGACAGTAGGCGACATCCCTCGCTGGGCAATTCGCCATGGATCTGCAGTGGACCGCCGCCGTAGGGAGGGAGGGGTACTGTACTCGATCCCATTGAGCTTTGGTCCAGCTGCAATCGGCGGCGTATTGGCCGAGAACGTGTGGCCGTTTTAGGTACCGGTCTTAGAAAAATCTTGTCTTAATACCATTGTCCAAGCTGGATCAACAAATATGCACTCCTCCAATGCTGATAAACATGCGTGATCACAAAGGAACACGTGCCTACGCCCATCTCTCTACTCCATCAGACAGAAAAAGACACCTACACCTTGCCACAAGCCACAACAACTATGGATTGTAGGTTAGGAACAATGTTCTCTCTACCACACATAGTATTGAATTTGAGCCTTTCAGATGAATTAAAGTGAAGTTTATAAAACAGATCTAGTAAATCTATTGTTGCCGGTGTGTGTGTGTGAAGCCCGCGGCACCAGATTTAGCCGAC
The DNA here is from genome assembly GCA_036939695.1 of Thalassiosira ordinaria. Taxonomy (NCBI): domain Eukaryota; phylum Bacillariophyta; class Thalassiosirophyceae; order Thalassiosirales; family Thalassiosiraceae; genus Thalassiosira; species Thalassiosira ordinaria. The sequence goes on along the minus strand of JALLOX010000617.1, from coordinate 9,566 downwards.
TATTAGACAGAATTGCCAAAAGGAGCCAACAAAAGATCATGCTTTAGAACCCCCACGGAATCACCAAAAGGAGCCAGCAGTAATCGGACAATGAGACCCCTAGATCTTCTAGGCTCTCTTTTTGTCGGAGTAGGAAGGATTTTGGTCCGAAGGAAAGTTTTACTTTTATGTAAAGTAAATTGGGTTCATGAGTTAGAAGTAAAATACGTAGACGGATGACTATTTATCACGCAGCCTCTCAATGAAGTCAGTGGGTCAGTTGGCCGAACTACCAAAGCTATCAACAGGGCCAATGTGTTTGATTCTGATGACAGCCCCAGCTTTGAAATGGTTTCAACAATCGACTGTTTGTTGAATTGTTATTTCACCATGATTTTCCTTAGTCTTTGTGTGTTATGTTCCATAAGATACATGTGAACAAAGCTAAGTTATTGTAAAGCACAGTGCATGTGGCACAATTATTATTATTTCATAAGAACCACGTACATTTAATATTAATCTTCATCATAGCATTCATTGTAGAAAATTGATACAAATTCAAAAATTATACTAATGGCTAATGTATTTATCCTGGCAAGCAATTGCAGCAAAGCTAGAGGGAATATCCTGCACAAGCTATAATATTTCAATTGTACACACCTATGGTTCATGGATCGGTGCTGCAAACTAATGTGCATTTTGCAAGGGAACAACTTGAAAATAGAGAACATTTTAATATTACTACTATTTGAGAGAGATTGGCATAAAGCATCTCATTGACTCATAGATTCCGAATCATTAGACCAACTTGAAGACAGGCGGAGATACAAAATGTTCTAATCATTACTTGGGAAGAGTCAACTACTTGCCAAGAAAAGCCTCCAAAATGGACTGCGGATGGAACTCTGACCAGGAATTGTTCAAGTCATATGATTCTGTTTCAAGCAAATGAACCAGTAACATCACTGCAAAACTCCTCCGCACAATAGGATCCGCGATGGTATGTGGTATCTCTTAAAATCATTTTCTATCCTCAGGGCCAAGGTCACAAGCTCTGAGAAAGCCCGTGAAAATGAACCTCCCAGGCAGCATTACTGGTGCCCTTCCAATGCTACACCCCTTTGGCATTTCAGTCCTCTTTGACCACCTACTTGATAGAACTATATGCCAGATGACCTTTACTAAGTTTGTATTTGATGTGGCCATTATCTTATCCAAGTCATCCTTCCTCCCAAAACAACTGCTGCTCACTAAAAAGAAAGAAATTGTGCCTGCTGGAAGGTGAAAAGGGTATAAAGAAATTTTGTTGATGCCATCAGGAGGTGAGATCATTCGCAAGATACTCCAGAGCGAAAGGTCATCCTCCAGATTCCTTTTAGCTCCTGTTCTTCATTCTCTGGAGAGCCTATTTGGACGATTCCTCTATGTGTCTATGATGCCCTCTCATTGCCAGATTTCACTACCAGTTGCACTCAAGCCACCGCTGCTGCCAGAATCACTACCCTATGCCTTGGCCCATGTGGGTTCCTCAAAAGAGCAAAAAAGATTTGGATATCTCCACACCCAGATACCTATTACCCCGACTTGTACAAAGTAATGGACCATTGGTCTTACTTTGACCAGCAACTGGGACTTATTATGACTTGCACTATCTCCTTTTACCTCCTCCATCCGGGCACACAACAAAAACAAATCCTTAGCCCCATTCAGCCCCCATTACACATTGCAATGGCAACTGTGATGCATGTGATACAGATGAGGTAAAGCAATTTTTGGATCCCACAAATATTTGATACTTTCTTGCCTGATTTATTCCAGGATATAGATAGATATTTTTGTCAGTCAAACTAGTAAAGTTCTACATAATTGTTGCTATAGAAATCTCAGGCCCAAGCCTAATAAGATGTTTTATCTTTAAATTGATGTTGGATGTTCATGAGAGTGTGATTTTGGATGGCCACATTCCAATTATGATAGCTTCCCATTTCCATTATTCCCTAGTAGCTGGTCACAACAACATGGGGTGCTTATGCATGATATAATGCTCGAGACAGAGGTAGTTCGCCAAAAGGTAGTCTAATATCAAGGTGAGAATTCGAACGACGTTTCCGCCTTTCCCACAGACTGCGAATCCATCGACATATCTCCCCTTCTCCTACTCCTCAATCCCACTCCAGGCGTAGTCGGGGACAGCGATGACGAAATCGTCCGTGTTGCTCCATTCTTCCTCTCCCCCGCCTTTTGATCCATCCTCGATCGTATATCGCGAAGGAGACCCTTGCCCTGCTCCTTCTCCGGCCCGGGATAGTCCTCCAGCCGCGTGGCGCACAGAATGGCTTGGTCATACTCGAGATTATCTCGATAGTAATAGGCTAGGTACAGTAGGGCCTCAGCCTCGGGCTCGTCCACTCGAACATTTGTCACGACGGTTTCAAATGCTTCCGGGGACGTGTCAGCTCCGGCGCCAGAAAACGAGCCCGGCAGCTGTGATTGGTACCGTAGCTCCAAATGACGAAGGTAACACCTCGCAGCCTTCTCCTCATCGCCATCCTCGCGGTACAGCTCTGCCAATTTTCGAGTAGCAATACCCTCCCCATCTCCCAACGACACGGCACGTTCATAACTCTTCTCGGCATCCGTTCGTCGATCCAATCCCAAAAGACATCCTCCAATGGCACACCACATTCGTGCATCATGGGGGTGCAACGCGGCCGCCTTCCGAAAGTAAAACAGTGCATGCAGCAACATATTCATAATTTCATACGTTTGACCCAAACCGTACCACGCTCGATATTCTCGATCGCTAATATCCACAGCGCGACGGTACGCCTCAATCGCAGCGGCGGTATTTTTCATCTCAATGTATTCATGCCCGAGCAACGTCCAAGCGCTCAAATACGATCGATCCAATTTTAGTGCACGTTGAAAGTACTGCACGGCCTTTTCGTGTCGACCCTTGCTCGAGTAGTAATTTCCAACAATGATGCACGTTTCGGGTCGGTACTTGTCCACCGTGACGGATCGATGGGCCAGGTGGGACAATGCCACCTTTTGATCCTTAACGTAGAGTACGTTGGAGAAGGCGTCCATGTGATCGAGACGGTATGGCTCGCGTTCCGAGAGTGCGAGGAAGTGTTCGTGTGCGGAATCGTAATCGCGTACGTCGTAGTAGGCCATGGCCAGTTGGGATTGGAGGTAGGCACTTTGAACAAAGAACCCTCCCGATGACGACGCTGACTGTGAAGCCCCTACAGCCATTTCATTATGTTCATTGTCGCCACCAACCTCATCATCCTCTAACGTCACTCCAACACCATTCTCCTCATGGTTGCCATTCGCCAACTTCTCAATAACCACAATGGCATTCTCATTCGCCTTATTTTCCACAAAGACATGAACACAAAAAAAGTGATACATCCAGTGATCTGCAATGGGCATCAAAAGCTCCTCCACTTCGCGGTCGATGGAGGGGTCATCGACACACAGCTCGCCAAGGTCGAGCCATGCCGACCAGTTGAAGGGATAGAGGAGGATGGAGTTGACGAGTATTTGATGGGCCATGTCTCCTCCTCCTTCTTGTGTTTCATCATTGCCACCTGCACTCTTCTTTTCCGATGTAACAGGCCCACGCCTCGTCCCCCTCAACTCCTTAAGCACAACCCCATAAACATACAACCCAAACGCATCCAAATTCCCCAAACTTTTGGCTCTTCTCAATTCAGCCTCGAGACGTACCAAATTGGCATTTTTGAGGGAAGTTCTCTCGAGTGGATCACGTAATTCGGTAACTTGCTCCTCCTTGCGACGTTCTCCCTCGAGGTAGAGAGAGTAGGCACGTAGGTAGATTCCAAGGGGGGTGAGGTTACGACGAGGTGGGTTTATTCTGGTGATGGAGGTGGAGGGTGATGTTGGTGTGGTTGTGGTTGGGGCTGTGGCAGTGCTGTTGCTATTGCTGGTAGAGGATGAGGGAGCGCTCAGAATGTGTGCGGCCCGGCTATACTCTCCCAGATCAAAGAGGGACATTGCGTAGAGCTCCGTGTCGTTGGGTTGACAGCATTCCTCTGGCAACAGCCCCTCCTCCATCATGTCATGATGTGATTGAGAAGCAGTTTGTTGGCCAATGGCATTTTGAGGCAATGCCAACCCCATGAGCTGTTCCGAAGCCCACCTGCTCGCTAACTTTAATCCCCTTCGACTACACTCTCTCGAGGCCCGTCGTAATTGCATACGAGCACGTTCCAAATCCCAATTGGAATTCCAACTGGATGTTTGACCAGCACCATTGGCAGCAAGTTGTCGCGGTGTCTTTTGTAGATCGATGGCATTGTTGTCATTGTAGCTGTTCAACCTGCCTAGATTGAGATTTAATGGCTTCTTTCTCATTCTGTTGGAGGTTCCATCACCTCCATCGTCGCCATTCATTGGAACGGAATTTTGAGATGCGTCATCGTTATTTCCACCATTGTCCTTTCCAATGCCGCCGTTGACTGTCGGGTTAGCTCCTACGCCCCTGCCTCCACCACCGCCCTTGACGGCAGACAGCGGAGGAGCCATGGGAGTATCCATCCCACTAATAGACATGGTCGACTCACTCGCCACTGGTGAAAAGTTGGGAGTTGCCGCTGTCGCAAAGGCGTGAGCATTGCTCCTCCTATTACCTCCACCACCTCCACCAGTGGCCCCTCGCGCGATGAAGGAGGCACCCGTCATGTTGACACTCATGGGTGTCGCGGCCGCAGTGGCGTTGAGATGGATGGACGATTCGTCGAGGCTCATGGCCGTGCTGGAATCGTGGTCGAGGCTGTCATCGCCTTGATGATGGTAGCCGCTGTGGCCATCGTCGTCGTGGCCGTTGGTACCACCGCCGCGTGAGGCCATGGTGGACATCTGTGGATTTTGTGGCCAGTTAGCCAGTTGCTTCACAGAGTTGCTTCGCCGTTGTTTTTTGTTTTTCCGTGGGTACATAGCTACCTATCTACGATATGTAAGGATTTACAGATGAGGATCTAGAGCGATTAAAGCGATAATATTTAGCGAACTATAATCATTCCATCGTACTATACCCATTGATTATCGCCAATTCCCTATGAAAAGTCAGCCGCACAGCGCCCAGCGCCCGCCAAAAATTTTCTCGCATTGTTGTTGCCATCGATTGCATTGCCATTGCTCGACTTCGACGGCGTCGACGGCATTCTTACTATTTAATAGACAAACCACCGCAACCATGATGGGACCAATGGGAATGAGACCGGGCATTATATTGCTGCGGGAGGGAACGGATACTTCACAGGTGAGTTGTCTGGTTTGGAGTGCAGAGACGGTCGTCGATGAATGGGTGGTCGTCGTCGATTCCGAAAAAGGCGGCCGTGTGAAGATCTGCGATCCTCGTCGTCATATTCATTCTCTACCCTCCCACTAATAACAACCCTCCTTTCCATACCTTGATACATCCAACAATCCAACACAGGGAAAAGCCCAGCTAATAAGCAATATCAACGCCTGCCAGGCAGTCGCCGATGCCGTCCGAACGACGCTCGGTCCTCGCGGGATGGACAAGCTCGTGGCCGACGGACGCAGGGTTACCATTAGCAATGACGGAGCGACCATTATGAGATTGTTGGAGATTGAACATCCTGCTGCCAAGACGTTGGTGGATATTAGTATGAGTCAGGTGAGATAGTTTGATGTTTGAGATAATAATACAGTATGTATAGTGTTGTCATTGTTATACTTTGATATCATTGTCTTCTAAGCAATGATCTACCTCCATTTCACACTAATAAATCCATAGGACGCAGAAGTAGGCGATGGAACAACCTCCGTAGTCCTCCTAGCCGTAGAAATCCTCAAACAAATGAAACCCTTCGTCGAAGAAGGCGTGCATCCCCAAATCATCATCCGCAACATTCGATCCGCCAGCGCCATTGCCGTCCAAAAGGTACGCGATCTCGCCGTATCCTTTGACATTACCACACCCGAGGGTGAGGAAATGCTTCTCAAAACGGCATCCACCGCATTAAACTCCAAGTTGATCGCGACACATCAAGATCTCTTTGCACCCATGATTGTCGATGCGGTAAAATCCCTCGCGGCCGAGTCCGAGGATGGGCTCGATGATTTGCGCGGTATGATTGGTATCAAAAAGATTCCTGGAGGGGATGTCCGACAATCCTTCTTGGTCAAGGGTGTGGCGTTCAAAAAGACCTTTTCCTACGCGGGCTTTGAACAAATGACGAAAAAGTTTTCCAATCCAAAGATTCTATTGTTGAATGTCGAGTTGGAGTTGAAGAATGAGAAGGAGAATGCCGAGGTTCGTATTGAGGATCCGGAGCAGTATCAGAGCATTGTTGATGCCGAGTGGCAGGTTATTTATGATAAGTTGGACTCGTGTGTTGCCTGTGGAGTGAACATTGTGTTGAGCAAGTTGCCCATTGGTGATTTGGCCACGCAGTACTTTGCCGATAGGGGATTGTTCTGCGCGGGACGTGTGGAGGATGGCGACCTGAAACGTGTGGCCAAGGCTACAGGAGCGACGATACAGACGAGTACCAATGGTATCTTCGAGGGCGTGTTGGGGACGTGTGAGGTATTCGAGGAGAAGAGGGTGGGAGACGAGAGATTCAATATCTTTACCGGGTGTCCCTGTGCCCTGACTTCGACCATGGTCCTGCGTGGGGGATCGGAGCAATTCATTGCCGAGAGCGAACGCAGCATTCATGATGCGCTCATGGTTGTGAAGCGATCGCTAAAGTCGAAGTCGGTCGTGGCAGGTGGAGGTGCTGTCGAGATCGAAGTGGCAAAGTATCTGCGAGAACACGCGCTGGGCATTGAGGGCAAGGGGCAGCTCATCGTGAATGCCTTTGCCAAGGCGCTGGAGATTGTGCCGCGTCAGCTATGTGACAATGCCGGCTTTGATCCGAACGATATCCTCTCGGCGCTTCGTCGCAAGCACACACAGGATGAGGATGGAAAGTGGTACGGTGTCGATATCGAGAATGGTGACATCTTCGACACTTTTGCTGCGGGCATTTGGGAGCCCAGCGACAACAAATCAAACTCTCTAGCATCTGCAGCGGAGGCAGCTGGCGTGATTCTAAGTATAGATGAAACAGTCATTAATCCCAGGTCGCAGGATCCAGGTGCTGCAAATGGCATGATGGGGCCAGGTGCCGGGGGCGGTCCAAAACTAAGTCAGACAATGGGCGGAGCAATGGATATGGTAAATGCTCAAAAGGGAGGCAGCCGGTCTGGAAATCTTGGAAATGGCGTGTCGTATTTGAAGGGCCGCGGTGGAGGTTGATTGCACACTCCATAGACTATATTGCACTTGAGTGTTTACACTCATTGAGGCATGTTTTATACCGAAAATGGTACGAAATGATAGAACTGGGTAAAGAACGATAGCAGTAAAGCCCAAACAATTCATAATACAACTTTGAAAGGACAATGATGCAAATAGCTCTATCAAAGAGGAAGCGTTGACTAATCAAACTCACTTTATGGATTTCCAGTCCTACCTCGAATAATTGACCTTGAGTACATCGTAGATTTCCCTCTAGACATTTTGCAGCGTTTATGTTACCACTTGAAGTACTATGTCTCTTTAATATATTGTATTAATCAAATAAGTAATATAATTGTAAACTAATTCTATCGACTTTTCCATTCCACATTGACTAACACATATTTTCAGAATAAGGAATTGCTGGCGCTATAAAAGAGGAAGGTTTCTATTCATTCTTTCCAAGGTCTTGACTAGAACACCAGGCTTATTGACACAAAGTGAACTCACGCCACTACGCAGAACTGTTTCGTACATTGCTTCATCTTCATTGCCAACGTCCAAGTATTTGAATGTTGAGTCTTCATCCATGCCGATGGGGCCCCGAAACCAACACATAGTGCTCAGCCCAGCCTTGTGAGCGGCTTGTACTCTATCAATTGAACAGGTGTCATACTTGAAATGTACTTCGTCAGCACCTACCGAAATGCAGCGCTCAATGAAGTCATGAGGAACATCGCTCGCAAACAATGCGCCAGTTATTGCATCTGGGTCTACCATTTTTACTTCAGCTATGCGCACATGATCGAAACTAGAATATTTGGAACGATGCTGCATGTTCAACTTCCTCACTAGTTCGACAGCAGGAATAGCTGTACCTGGTCCTTTCAATTCAATCTTTATTGAAAAGTCTGGTGGTACATCAGGATGATCTCGAAGAGTTGTGAGTACCTCCTCCAGTGTGTGAACGTAGCAATAGTGAGCAATACGATTGTTGTTATCATCGGGATGTGTTATCTCATGTGGACCGCATCCAAACTCTTTGAAATGTTTGCTGAATCTTAGTAGGCGTCTGGCATCCTCGGCAGTGTAGTCCAGACTATTGTGTGAAACAAGTTGAATGCAAGACAAAGCGTTTGGATCATTGAGTCGGTTATGTGCTGCAGGGTTCATCATAAGAATGAAACTTACATTGACCCAGGAATTCCACAATAATCGAGCAATAGACCTGGAGTTTCATCACCTCCACTTCCATGGAAAACTACCAGGGTACCACACTTTAATACGAATACATCAAGTTCAACTCCAGAGGCTCCTGCTTGAGCTGCATGGATGAAGGAACGAGCTGTGTTTTCCAACGCGGTGTAGGGAGATCCTCTATGGCCTATAACCTCAACTTTTCTGTTAACTAAGGGTACATGTGTAACGCCCTGCAGTTGGAGTTGATTGACCAAAGATGAAATAATCAGTGACATGACAAAGGGGGCATATGAATACGAGACAGAGACTTACCAGCTCCGATGCAAGAGAGTACTCTTCATTGATCTCTTGGTATACTGGCTCCACCTCGAGATCACTGGGTTTTGGCTCGTAGACCTCCTCCTTCAAGAGTGGAGGAGCTCTGGCAATGATGAGATTCATGTCGTTGGGTTCTGAATAGTATAACTTGTGCTTGGTGTATGAAATAACTTCTTTGTTGTGCTGCAATAGAAATGTGGCGCACTGTCCAACGAAAAGGAATGCAAAACACAGCCGCAGTCGGATAGCAGGTGTCATGGTGGTGATTCTTGCCAATGAAAATGAAAAACCTAAAAGAGAGTGTGAGAGAGTGTGAATGAAAGTGAAAGTGAACGCACGTGATCGTGGCAACTGTTTTTGCAAAAAATAGAGAGTAAAATTGAGTAGAAAGTAAGGCATGCAAGAGATTCGTCGCGGTTGACGTCCTCATTGTTTGCAGAGAAAACAACAGCATGTCAGGCAGAGGCGTAGCGTGGACGGAGTGATCATGGTCTCGTCTCCATCCCCGATTATGGTAGGCGTTGCTTGCGACTTGCAAGTTGCACAGAGGAGATTCGTGGCGAGATGCACAAATCTTGACACATGACACATGACATGATGTTGTTGACACGACGAATGACACTCTCCGACGGATGCGCCTTCCTTCGCGCGTGTCCCCCCCCGCCCTCGCCCTATAACATGACTCCCTCCTTTTCTCCATAATAATACCTACGATACCTGAATGACTTGTTGTACGCATCAGCTAAACTCTTCTAATTGCTTTTTTGTTACTTTTTCCTTTGTGTAG
>JALLOX010000616.1:0-10498 GCA_036939695.1 Thalassiosira ordinaria | reverse complement strand
TGGAAGCAAGTTTGGGCAAACCACATCTCAAAAGATGAGACGATGCGCGCCCAACTAATTTCTCGGGTGGTACAAAAGTCTACATACATAGGGAATCTTATCTTACTTAGTAAGCTGTAGCTGCGCGCCAGAGCCACACAAATTCCATCCACTGTCAACCTCGACCGTCGACAAAAATAATCATCTGATCACTTCTTGCTCTTGCTATCGAAGGGTGAACATTGCCATTGAATCATCTTCACCCATGATGAGCTCCAACTCCAAGGCACCTCCCTCCTGATCCTCCTCGGCCATGATGTCCAAAACCGACGATGAAATTATGGAATGCGGCACCTCTCTTGCCGAAGATGCATGGGCTGTCCCCTCCATCGCTGATGCCGCTGCGTCTGCGTCGACGGTGTCGCCGTCCTCCACCACTGATGCTGATGGCAACAACGATGATGACAAGGAGAGCGGCGGAGCTGACGGCCACTCTTCAGCCAATGATAATTCATCCTCTTCGTCATCGGTAGAAGATGCATGGACTCAAATTCATGAGCTGCGTGCCAAGCTTGCCTCTGATGTCATCTCAGACCCTCCCTCGTCTAGCCATACCAATGGCAATGGCAATCCTTACAATTTTCCCACCTTCATCTCGCCCTACGAACAACCCATAACCAAGACAAACTCCACCAAAACAGCCGCACCACATCAATCGTACAAGGGCATGTCCATCCCATTAGTCTACTGCGATCAAACAGCATCCCAACGTCCTGTAAAATCCATTGAGAAGTATTTGAGGGAGGTTAGCATGCCTTGCCATGCCAATACTCATACAGTAAGTTGTTGTGGATGTTGACTCTCACTTGGTTATATTTTTTTACATGATTTATTTATGCTGTATTTATGACAATAAATGTCTTCCCACATCTTGTGCATAATCATATTCAATATGAATATATCTAACTGAAACTATCATTTTTTGTTTTCATGCACCAAAACATATCTACACTACACATACTGCACCCACATTCATCCTCTGAGTAGAACATCACCTACACAGGATCACAATCCACAGCCTTTCTTGCTGAAGCACGTCAAATCGTTGGTGAATCTACCAATGCACGTATCACGGGCAAGGCAGCATTGGATACGGTATTGTTTGGTGGGAATGGTGTTACCGGTGTGGTGGGGATTTTGGTGGATGTGTTAAATTTGAAAGGAATGGTGAATAATGCCAATAATGCTAAGGGTGGTGAGGCTAACAATACAGGAGGAGAAGAGAGTTGGGATAAGAGGCCAGTGGTATTCGTAGGACCACACGAACATCACTCCAACCTCCTCCCCTGGCGTGAATCGGGATGTGAAATCATTACCATTCCCGAAGTATTCGCCACGGGCATGGTTGATTTACTCCATCTCGAATCTCTTTTGAAACTTTCACAATACAATGCAAACTCGGGGAGGTTGCGCATGGGCGCCTTTTCTGCAGTTAGCAATGTTACTGGAATTATAGCGGACGTGGATGAGATTGCCATTATTTTGCATAGGTATGGAGCGTTAGCCTTTTTTGATTATGCCAGTGGTGCTCCGTATGTTAAGATGGATATGAATCCCAATCCAGTCAAGTTTNTTAGCCTTTTTTGATTATGCCAGTGGTGCTCCGTATGTTAAGATGGATATGAATCCCAATCCAGTCAAGTTTCGGAGGGGAGGAGAAAATGAAGTGGTGGATCCATCCAAGGATGCCATTTATTTTAGTCCCCATAAATGTTATGGAGGGACTTCTACTCCGGGTGTTTTGGTTATCAAGAAGCATGTAAGTACAAATCACATGTAGTATGTGTTTTATTTTTTTGCAGATTGCTTGGGTTAGGTTTGAGAAGAAGGCTAAGGAGGACTGTATAGAAATGCCAATAGTTCATCTCCGAGGCCTTCACAATAATATCAGTTGTGGAGTGGCTGGAGCTGTTTATGATCTGTGCTGATCAAAGACAAGGTGTTCTCTGGTTCTTTCTCGGCTTGATTTGGCTCATGATTATTCTCACCAATCTATCCTTGACACATATGATGTGTATTTTTTCACAGTTGATATCACAAACGAACCCACCAGCAATCTCTGGAGGCGGAACAGTCTTTTACGTGACCAACACTTCCCATCGCTTCTTATCTAACCGTATCGAACGCTATGAAGGTGGTACACCAGACGGTATTGGAGTGCAGCGTGTAGGATTGGCGTTATTGGCCGGACGGAGGGTTAGCAATGAGTATGAAAAGATTGCACAAACAGCAGCAGGCCAGGGGGAAGGAGAGAAGAAGAGTCCTCCAAAGACGTTGTTGGAGTATGAATGCTCCACATATGATCGGGTGGTGTCAGAGTTGAAACAACATGCACCCAATTTGATCATGCTTGGCTGCACTGACAGCGACGGTGGCAATGGCAATATGAGCACTGACTCGTCATCTCCTACCACCTGTATCGGAAGACATTTACCAATCTTCTCCTTCCTAATCCGCTGCGGACCACGTTTCCTCCACTACAACTACGTCTGTGCCATCCTCAATGACGTATTTGGAATTCAATCCCGTGGAGGATGTCAGTGTGCCGGTCCCTACTCACAACGTCTGCTGGGCCTAACAACCGTTGTGAATTCCGAGGAGGTGCCAAACAATGCCAATCTACAAGTCGAACGAGCCCTCTTACGATCAGACCGACCGTGCGAATTGTTACGACCGGGGTACACACGTCTCAGTCTTCCGTTCAAGGGCCTAAGAGAGGAAGAGGTGGATTATGTCATTCAGGCATTGATTTGGGTTGCGAGGAATGGATGGATGCTATTGCCGCAATATAGGTGCGATCATCGGACGGGAGAGTGGCGGCATTGGAGTCGACGGGGTAAGCCTTTGGGGAAGAGTGAACGGAGGTGGTTGAGTCGGTATGATATTCTTGCCGGGCCTGCATCTACTAGCAATGGGCAATCACTCCCTCCAGCCAAGGATTCAGAACCCTTCTCAGAAACCGTCCAAGCCAGCCGTGCCCGCCTCGACCTCGCGATGGAAAACGCCAACGCCATCCTCCACACGGCCAAACACGATCCACGCTTTCTCTCCGAGGTGGAAAAAATGAATTCCGCCCACGGCATGCTCGGAAGCGGCTCATCCAACGATGCCGGCGAGGGCGGCGTGGACGATACACTGGAGCAATTACGATGGTACTGCTATCCGCAGGAAGTGGTGCAGTATTTGAGGGATGGATTGGAAGTCGTGCCGGAGACGATGGTGGATGATTGTTTGTTGGGTGCACTTTATGTTAGGATGGATGGTAAGCAGAAGAGTTTTGATGACGTGGGAAGTCAAGTTGATATGGAGCTGTCAGAGCGGGTTGTTGATGCTGCTGTTACAGAATCAAACGCACAAGATGTGAACATGCTGGACAAATCAACACCAATTTTGTTCCAAGAGGGAGATCATTCGGGAGAGGCTTCGTATGAAGAAATTAAAGCTGGATATGACGATGGTGAGCTTAGTGAGGCATGTGAAATATTTTCAAAGACAAAAGATGAGTGGGTACCCATTGAGGAATATATTCAGGAGTATGAACATGCATCAGTAGAGAAGGAGGATGCTACTGCTACATCAGACGAAACGTCGGCAAGTAGCAGCAGTAAGAAACGCAACCTTTCAGCCATGGAAGAAGACTCGCCAGCACCATCTTACTGCGAAGGCATCAATTCCATGAAGATTGGTTCCCAGTCAGCGTCCGCGCCTCTTGATAAGATGGATGCAACACTATCAACAGCTATTCTTACTACAAAGCAGGAAGGTAATCAAGCTTTACCTGCAGCGGTCCAAAAACGGGAGAAGAAGAAGCCATCACGTGACTGCTCGCAGTGGGGTCAATGCACCGCACCTCATATTGCACCATCCAATGCTACCACTGGTACAGGCAGCAGCTTGCCATCTGAGCCTGTAACTAGTAATGGGCATGCAACTGCAGAAAAAGTAACTGCTGTGTCCAATGCCGCCAATGCCGCAAAGTCTGCCGCTGCACCTTCAGAGGAAGCAGTGGCGATGGATGTGTCAGAGCAGCCAGCTGTTGCCAAGCCAATGAGCAACAAAAGCAAAAAGAACAAAGGAAAGATCAAGCCTCCACCCAAAATGATGCGTTTCATCACTCAGGTAAGGTTGACTGGTGAAAACATCACATTTTTCTGCATAAATACATATCCTTTAATCCTCTTCCTCTCTTGTCTGTGGCACAAATATTTACTAACAGGCCATGATCCAATGGGACATGATTCAGGAAGGAGATCGGCTTCTATTGGGTCTATCCGGTGGAAAAGACTCACTTAGCTTGCTCCATTGTCTCTTGGAATTTCAGAGGAAGCTGCCAATAAAGTTTGAAATTGAGGTATGATTGAACATTGCATTGATTCGGTTATCTTTCGTCACACTTCAAGATTAAGTTATGTACTTGACCTTGTCACTAATCAATCTGTTCTTAATTATTCCTTTTTGTTTCTCCTCTCCATATTTCGTGGCCAGGTCTGTACAATAGATCCAATGACGCCATCATTTGACCCCTCACCGTTGATTCCGTATGTAGAAGGCCTTGGATTGAAATATCATTACATTAGAGATGACAGTGAGTATATCTTTTCATGACTTCATTCTTTGTAGTTTATACTACGCTCTAATTACTCTTTTGTGCACGATATATTGTCCCGTTCACAGTCGTCGAACGTGCAAACACTGCCGGCAAGGATGGAAAGACTGTGTCGTCACTTTGTGCTTTCTGCGCGAGAATGAAGAGAGGTAATCTCTACACTTGTGCCAGGAAGAACAACTGCAATAAGCTAGTTCTAGGTGAGTGTTGTTACTACCATGATAAAATATGCATCTCTTGTGCATATGGTTAGTAGTGTCTCATCACAAAATATTTTTCCACCTGCATTCTTAGCACAACACCTTGATGATTGTGCGGAATCATTTTTGATGAGTGTCATGCACAATGGCTTCATCCGAACAATGAAGGCAAATTATCAAATAAATGCGGGGGACGTGTCGGTGATTCGACCACTGGTGTATTGCCGTGAGAGTCTCATGACAGAATTTGTGAGTAAACTTGTGTTCTGGCATTTGATGATACAAAACTGACAAATTAGTTTACCCATTATTTGTTAACCTGACTTTTTCTTGCTAGGCCAAATCTGCCAACCTGCCAGTCATAAATGAAAACTGCCCTGCCTGTTTCGAAGAGCCAAAGGAGAGAGCTCGTGTGAAGAAGCTGCTTTCCCGGGAAGAGACACTGTACCCAAACCTTTATGATAATATCCGGAGGGCTTTGATTCCAGTTATGCACGATGACTCCACGGCTATTATGCGTACTTACTTAGAGGATACCATTGCAAAGAGCAGGAAGGTCCCCGTGAAGGCAAAGAAGGCAAGAATTGCAAATGGCTCGGATAACATTAAGATGGAGAATACCACAACCCTACCTGCCAGTGAGAAATCCAATGGGGCACCGGCCAAAAACGTTTCCTCATCATTGGAATCTGCAACAGAGGAAGAACTTATTGCAGAACTGGCTAGGCGAAGGGCGAGCAAGTACAAACTATCTGGTGCAATGAAAAGACTGCCAAACGGTAATGGTGAAGATGAGGACAATGGCTTACCACCAGATGCGACTGGGCAAATGTGCTCACTAACTGGAGGTGATGGTATGATTCCATGCAGAGAATTGATGGAATAATATTTTTGTACAACACTGTTTTTCAAAGAAAGATGATTGACAGGTTGTTTCTTTAACCTGTAGCAGTTATGCTGTTTTCATGCTCATCAGAATAGTCACAATGCAGAGAAGTGCATGTGTCTCGAAAAATGTGCAAAATGCTTGAGATAGTATCGTAGACTATGGTTTGTTGAGGTGAGGGATAAAGTGTGGAAGTTTGCAGCCTGAAACAAACACCTGAGCGTGAAGCATAATTTATGATTGGTGGACATGAATAGCTAAGTTTCATACACTCAATGGAAATAAAGATTGTTTTTATTACAAGTGCAATCATTGAATACTATTTGTATCATTGAATGCTATTGCATTCAATGAAGGCCTGCTAATCAGTATGGTGCATATTTATATCCTAAAATCATGTTTGCTTTGTTGCAACCTGCTTTTCATTATAGAAGAATGCGCCATCAATAACAATTGCTGTGTACAATGCATGGATGCACATCGGCAAAACTACGTTCTTGACGAACCAAAGTTCAGGGTGAGGCAACACTGTAGTTACAAACCATGGGAACATGAGAAGTGAGAATGTACCGTCCATTTTGGTGTGGACACTGCCACCTGTGGAGTCAAAGAAGTAGCCCGCACACATGGCCAAGCAGGCAATCCCAACTACATGCACATGGCCGTTGCTGACGACACTTTCTTCTCTCCATAAGGGATATATCCCTTGAGGCCCAGTGAAAAATCCTGGTGCAAAGGGGAACATGAGGCCACAGAGCAAGTGGTAGTAGAACGCTAACCTGCTCGCATCGGCCGTGGTGATTTCTGTTTTCGTCATCCTCTATTTTATTTCTATCGACTCTAAAACTTTGAAAAGGCATAGGGTGAGTAGAATATCAATAAATTGATATAAAAAAAATATGAGTGGATCAAGGTAATGAGTGGATAAAATCCACATACATTCTTATTGCTATCCTTGTTTCTAACTGAAAGGATGCTTTGGGGCCAATTGATATTCCAACAAAGATAGGTACATACAATGAACGATGTTGAAAAGATCTATTTTTTTTTACGAGCTTCTATCCTTCAGTTAGTATCAAAGCTGGGGTTCTCCTTTACCTCTCTAGAGAGAGAGGCAAAAGCAAAGCCAGCCCAAATCAAAACCTAACATATTGAAAATAATGCTCAGCATCACATCC
Source organism: Thalassiosira ordinaria (assembly GCA_036939695.1). Lineage (NCBI taxonomy): Eukaryota > Bacillariophyta > Thalassiosirophyceae > Thalassiosirales > Thalassiosiraceae > Thalassiosira > Thalassiosira ordinaria. The sequence goes on along the minus strand of JALLOX010000616.1, from coordinate 3,589 downwards.
AACACCCTACATAGTACCTGCCAAGAGGTATTTCATGCAGAGTTTTGAGCAATAAAATTAGTTGAAAATATGACCCCAACTTCTTACCTTGAAAGGCATTTAGTTCTGCATCATAAGATGTGTGGCATTACAAAAAACAATAAAAGGATGGAAGAGGACAACATCTCTCTACAGGTACTCTGATTTAATCTCCTTGATACAATCAAGAGTTCTGAGAAGCATATTGGTAGAGAGAGGAGAACACAACACATTTCACCTACATTGCCAAACTCTAATAACAATGTTGACATGTCCATACAAATCTTATTCAACAGTTTACAACTACTTGATCCATCATCTGGCATAAACTACTCAGATTACCCTGCTATAATCACCGGCATCTTCCCTTGCGGATTCATCCATCTTATCAAATATCCTGGTGTAGAAGTCAGAATCAGAGCTAGAGGACTCGTTAAGTTGGGACTTGAGATCTGATGATGATAACTCTCTTGGAAACGGATTCCATACAATCACACCAACATTCGTATCCTTGCCGAATAGTCCCTCAATGATTTTCTCAATCTCTCTGCATCTCAGAGCAACAGCGTCATCTTTGGATGCTATCTGTTCGAGCTGTGCTAATTTTTCAGTACTTGAGGTAACCTTGATCCCAGTTTGCTGACCCTTGATACTCTCAAGTTGAATTGTCATGGTCGTATCACGGACAAATAGATCAGTGGTCACATGTGCACCTAAGCTACGGCCATCTCTTTTGGTACTTCGTTCAACAATTTCCAATCCTAGCTCATTCAGGATGTTGCGAAACTTATCTTGTATACCCCATGAAGGTGGCGAATGAACTTTGACATGTAGATAAAGTGGTGACTTCATGGAGAGTCCCTTTTCTATGAGAGGGTTAGTAGAAGTCAAGTATTCTTTCTGCTTTGCATTGTAGTACTTGATAAGGTACAGCAACATGAATGGAGAGCTGATGCAAGAGAGCATGACTGCCCAAGTAATCGCACCGTATACTTCTGGAGTCACCAACCCCTCTCCAAGGGCAAAGGCCGCTGTTGATTGTGGCAAAAAATGGTAATCAGAGAATCATCAGTATACATTTCCATACACAATCAAAAAATTGAGGAATCAGCAACATACCAATGATGAAACTCATCTCTCCGCGGCATGTCATGCTCAAACCAGTAATGAGGCGATCACGGAGGATAGGATTGTACGTTTGTCCTTCAATTTTATCCTCAAATTGGGGCACAAACAATCCTAATGGAAGCTTGGCAATAACGCACAGATACAAAATGAATCCCCACGCCACGACATATGGATCAAGGTAGAGCCTAACTGGTACCTGAAACCGTTGATTGTAAGCAAAACATATCAAAGAAGTTAGAGTATCATGATTCAGTCCATATCCATGTATCTTGGCCACAATGAAACTATTACATACCTGAAACCCTATCGATGCAGCGAAGAAGATTCGTAAAAGCCATGTCATCACACCGCTAATGTTATGCATGAACATGTGATGTGCACCATCAACCAAACTAAACGAACACCCTGTCAAGAAAGCACCCATGAGATAGCTAGCCTTGGTATAATACATCAATGGCAGGTATACAGCAAGCATCAATGCCATGATACTGAACATGGTTAACTCTCGATGAGCCTCTGGTACCCTCTTCAAGACGTACTGGTTAATAAACGTGGGAATCCAAGTAACAGCCAGTCCACCCAACACTAGCAAGAACCCTACACTACTAATGATGGGAATGAAGTATTCAAATATTGATGGGCTATCCGCGACCAACACTTGAAACATGGAAAGTAGTATTAGCGCCAATATGTCATCCACTACGCAAGCTGCAACGATGAGTTGCCCAACTGGCGTGTCGACCATCTTGCCACTCTTCAATGCAGAAGCTGCCACGCCAAGTGAAGTTGGTGAGAAGCTAGCACCCACCGCCATTGCAGACTTTAGTGAAGACGAGCCTTGAAATGTAGCAAGGGCCAACCCAATTCCCAATGGAAGGAGTGTACCAGTAATTCCAATACTTAGAGCTCGTACACCAGTCTCACGAAGTTGGGCGATATCCAGCTCAACCCCAGCTTCTAGAAGGAGTGTGATAAGACCAATCTCGCCTATTAATACCAATGCCTCTGGAAAGGGTACTAGGTCGGCTGTGTTTAGTTGGAATGGGTGAGGTTGATTGGAAGCAAAACATGATCAAAGAAGTTAGAGTATCATAATTCAGTCCATATCCCTGTCTAGGCCACAACGAAACTATTACATACCAAGAGGAGGGCCAAGCAAGAATCCCACAACAATCTCTCCAACCAAAGCAGGCATACCAAGCATTGATGCAACTTTACCCATAGCAGTAGCCGCTAAGAGAAAAATTAGAATTGCATCTGCATCGTATGGGTCAAGAGAAATGTAGTTTTGCAAAACAAAATTTGAGCATATGATGTGATCGACGTATAATATTAAGATACCCCCTATGCACTTACAAATATCCTCATAGACGACATGAACCACCATCGAATCAGTTTCAGAATCAACGTGTATGTCACTGCCTTCATACGATACGTAACTATTCGCGGTATTTGCATCGGAAGCCAAGAATCGTTGCTTGGCACTGCCAGTGAGTGCGAACGAGAACAGTGTATTCGCAGTATCTTGGTGTTTGAACTTAGCATCTTCTCTATCTCCGGAGAATATTGGGTATGAGCTATCAGTTGTTTCTCCTGACGTGACATATGCTCCTTCAACCGCAGTGAAAGAAGGTGCATGTATGTTCAGAAGAACTGCCAAAAAGAGGGCGAGAAACGAGAGACTCTTCATTATGATTAGCTTCAGTGTGTCAGACGAATGGTGTGAGCCAATGTGCCAGCAGTCAAAGGATGAACGTTATCTACCTCGATTTATGACACCGACCTCTTCGATGATAATATTATCATCTTCGACGGCAACATAACACCCTTTGCCCTTCCTTTGCTTTCTTTGAGTGAACCGTGTGTGTAGTAGGACGGTTTTGTGAGCTCAATGAAACGCCAATTTGTCCAATCGTGTTATCTACGAGAGGTACGTCGGAATCGTCCAATTAAATGGTATCTTTTCACGTCATGATTACGTCATCTTTAGTAATAAGAACAGATAAGAACCTCTTGATGTCATAAATACGTCATCTCGATCTGTAAACAATTCCCACGTGCAACATCTTAGTAGCAAATTCTGATCTGCACACAAGACCCCCAACCTGCCCCCGAGGCAAATCAACTGCCCCTCGTCTGCCCTGCACTGCCCTCCGCTAGACATCTCTTGATGAATAGGCCTAAGTAAAATTATATTTTTGATTTTCTAGCATTTCCAACATATATATACGTAATAAAATGGCTTTGTCTAAGAATCCGACTTGATATTTATCATTTCTTGCAAAACCTACACGCGTAGATAATTTTAACTTTACACTGATGACATCTTTTTTGTTGTTGTATCTTTCTGTAGGGCCATAATTTATATTTTCAATATTTATGAATATTGCCGTTATAAATTTGCTCATGCTTAGCAACAAGCAACATCATCCTCGGCCTCCCA
>JALLOX010000615.1:0-10477 GCA_036939695.1 Thalassiosira ordinaria | reverse complement strand
ACCTTCAATACTAAATCGTTATTCTGTGATTCTAAAACATGATTACATTAAATTATAAGCACCAAATCATCTCTGCATTGAGGTTGAGTTGATCTCATGTTTGTTATTCCATCCTCAGTAGGACATGTACTTGTTCCTGTGTACACATCTTCCTTACCTCCTTACTAATTAACTGTATCCGCGTTGGTTATCATATATGTCCAAGGACACAATGACTGCGTACCCGTTGTTAGATACTTGATGGGTGGTACATCGTCTGTTTGATACTCAACACCGATGGATAGTACATCGATCGACACTTGATATTCAATACTGAGGGGGAGATACTTGATAGCAAAGGACGGTATATCATTCAATACTCAACACCGATGGATAGTACATCGATCAATACTCGATACCAATGGATGGTATATCACAATACCTCGTTCGTTATTCGATACCAAAGGGTGGCACATCATTCATTCAATACTCAACACTGATGGATGGTAAATTGATTGATACTCAATATTCAATACCGTGAATTACTCAATACCAAAGGACGGTACATCGTTCGATACTCAACACCGATGGATAGTGCATCGATCGATACTCGATACTCGATACTCGATACTCGATACTCGATACTCGATACTCGATACTCGATACCGATGGATGGTATATCACAATATCCGATACTGAAGGGTGGTACATCGCTCAACACTCGATACCAATTCATGGTATATCACTCGATACTCGATACCAATCGATGTTACATCATTCAATACTCACGACCAGTGGATGTATGGATGGTACATCACTCGGAAGCGTGTGATGGCAAGGGAGTAGCCGACCAGCGTTAGCGGTCTTGGTGTAATTGATGAGCATGTAAAACTAGCCATAAAAGTAGATGTGCTTATGTCTTCTGTTTATGTTTAGACTGCTTCTGACGCTGCATATCCTGGCATGATTCTTGTTTTATTGAGAGGAGTAGTATGGAACGAATACCTAGTGGACTACTCTAGAGAGGTAAATGCACAATCTTATGCATCGTATCATATGCGATGCATTGTCATGTATCATCTCTTTTTGAACCAGATGGTAAGATGACAAAAGTGAAACCACAGCCAATGAATAACATACAAAACGTTATGGCATAGGTTGCGCATCATTCTTGAGCAGCTTAAAGTTTCAATTTCAACAGGTGTTAGCTATTATCTATTATCTATCTTTATATCTGTTATCTTCTCTGGATGATACCTATTCTCTAGTTCTCCTACACATCAACCGAGTAATTGCTCTCCCATTTTGACCACATTATCCTGATTCAGTACGAGTTCCTACGTACATATTTTACAATTAAGTAGTCATTTTGTAAGTAATAATGGCCCTCACTTCTATTGCCTCCTAATATTTTGATTATTACAAGCAGTCATTGACCATTCCAATATCCAGCGTGCCTACGGCACAGGCCACGGGCCTGTGGGCCGTCGGGCAGTTGACATGGTGATCAGCGTGAGTATGGCTGGAAGAAAACTGGAGCTGTGACTTGCTGTGATGTCGTGATTTTCGCACGCTTTCAAGTGCATGTGTGGTGTGTGTCTGATCATTATCACTACATCCCGCGCTAAAAAGTTGATTTTCTCTTTTAGAAAGCAAGATGTGAATTCATCAAGAACTCGGGGCCTTCCATTATTAGTCCCATGCCAATGTCCTTGCGTGGCCCACCATCACGCGGAGTTAATATATCAATTGCGATATCAATACGAGACGAATGTAATGTCAGTGCAATGTTGTGTGTGATATACCATCATCACTGCTGCCAACTGGTGCTCAAGATGTGCGAAGAGTATCCAAAGTCACCCCAGGATATGCATTGACAACAAAAAGGCATACTATGGGCTCATTCCAGATCTTTGCCCCAATTTGACAGCTAACTAGTGGTTCCAAGAAATGTCGTTTTCCAAAAAATGGTGTTCTTCTGCGAGCTAAAAAAAGCTTTTTGTCTAGCTTTCACCGTACAAATCTCAAAACGACGACCGACCGACAACAGAACGACATCGGATTGTGATATTGTGTTTCGTTGTCGGTCGTCGTCTCGAATTTGTGCGGTGAAGCTAGACAAAAAGCTCCAACATTTCTAGGCGCCACTAGCTAAGGAAAAGATTCTTAGTGATGTTGATGACATTGATTATTTTCGATTTTCGATTTTCTAGAGAGATTGCTACAGCTCTGTAGTTCCTTAGTGATGAGTATGGCTGAAAGAAAACTGTAGCTGTGATGTCGTCCACGCTTTCAAGTGCGTGTGTGATGTGGCGTGTGGCGTGTGTCTGATCATTATCACTATAGCCCGCGCTGAAAAAGTTATTTTTTTCATTGAGATTGCGTGAGAATGCAATGGATGTATGAAAATATTACTCGGGGCCTTCCTATTTAGTCCCATGCCAGTCTTGCGCGACTCACCATCACGCGGAGTGGGCCAATATCTTTTAGATCTTTCGATTTGACGCACGCACGCACGCACTCGCCGTCGCCGTCGCCGCCCCGTCCGCTATCTACCGGCTACCGGCACCGGCTACAACTCTACAACCATAACCAATGCCCCACTAGAGATAGGAAGGTGACGATGACGAAGGAAGACGTCTCGAGAACGCATCATAGTCAAAAAGTAGAGCTATAGTCTAAAGGCGAAGGATAGGCAACTAACGGGCGAGACCCTGCCGTGATCGGGGGAAGAATTGCGCAGTAACAGCGGGACGGAAGTAAACGAGCCAGCAGAAAAGGCGCGAAAGTCTCCCTCCCATCCTCTCACCATATTCGATTGAACCATGAAACGATGGTACGGCGCAACCAAAGATGCAACAACTAACACTACACCGACCCATCATGGACGCGATGACTCCAATTTTTTCCGTTTATCTTCAGCTACCCTACCTCGCAATGAAAGTCATGGCGGTGCAACGGCTCAAACTAACGAGTCAGAACCATTGTTAGGAGAACAACTGCTTCTCGGCAATGACGTCGACGACGACGACGATGAACCACAAGATATCGATCCGAAATCCATGTTCCTCTCTCCCGATGGTGCCGAAGAAGATGCAAGCACCATCGAAAAGGAGGGGAGTGATCACGAGATGGATACCACCTCGGGTACTACGGCCAACGCCAATGCACGCACCCCGAAGCAGTCGGGATCGCCACGGAAGCGAATGGCTCCGTCGAATAATAGTGATCCGCACATTGGTCTTAATGTTATCACGAATGAGTTGGATACATTGGCTTACTCACGTGATCCTGATGAGAGTACATTGTTGACAAATGAACCTGATCTTTTCAGCAAAAAGAATACTCTTTCGTCGCTGGAGGAAGAGGGTAAAAAACTACCATTGCTCAAAAGATTATTCTCAAAGAGTGCTGTGGGTAGTGACCCTCCCTACCTGTTAGTCCTCTTTGGATTGGGTGTGGGGATAGGATTATGCGCCGTTGCCTTCATTGCCTACGCAGAATACAGTCATTATGGACGAATGGGGTTGTCAACCGATGATAACAGCACCACACCGGATAGGACGTGGCATGGCGTTCCATATGCCAAAATAGGCAGGGAATCATTTGGAGATCCAGTTTCGAATATCTTTGATGTGTCATTGTTTCATCCGTCACTTTTGAATGGAGGGCATGTGCCACCTACACGTAAACTTGGCAGTGCATCCCCAAAACCATTTCTACGTGTTCCTTTTCCAACGGGGGCATTTTGGACCAACCTCGTCTTGCTTCCTGTGAGTCAGCAAACAAAATCGCAGCCACAGCCAAAAGAGCAGAACAAGCACCAATTTTCTTATCCTATTGTGGCATACCCCTATTCATATCAATGGTCACCACTAGGAAAACTGCAAGCTTCCTATTCTGCCTTCCGTCGTGTCGTAAAAGAGAACAGCATCCAGGATGCCTTTGCTCCAGATATCACCTTGGGGTCAAAGGAGGATATTCACACTCGACATGTAGTTCGGTTTGATAGCCTGAGTGTCACCCTGAGATTCTACTCAGGTGACGATGCATCTAGTTCTAACAGCAATTGGGAGACATATCTTGTGCAAGGATCACCTTACATCACTGCCAAATATTCTGGGTTGACTCCAGAATTGACGGCATTGTCAGATTTTCATGATATTTCATGCCCGCCAGCATCTCAAGGAGATGACGCAAATGTACAGCAGCCCAAGGATGGTGAGACAAAGCAAGAATACCAGGAGGAGCAGGAGCATAGAGAGATGAAAACTACCGCTACATCGTCAGAAACCACATCCACAGCTGGTAAAAAACTGGGCATCTGTGGCATAACAACAGATTCATCGAAACAAAATAAGATCATTACCGGTGTGCAGTTTGTTGTTACAACAAAAGAACAATTGACATGGCTTATATTTGCTTCAGAGCCATTAACGTTTGAGTTGAACCAGGGGGCAAGACACGTGATACAATCCAGAGAGAAATATGGAGGTGTGATTCGTTTGGCGCTCGTTCCACCTCCATCTACTGCAACCACGTCGGCGCTGACAACGGAGGGGACAAATTTATTGGATTTGGCAACTTCTCCTGGAGTCAAGCGCCTTATTTACCATGCTGGGGCCTATCCAGTGGGAGGGGCAGTATCTTGGGATTTCCGATCAGGCACTCGCTTTCCTCTTGCAGCGTCCACAACTAGCAACATTCCATCGACCAAGGGTCACAGGAGGATGGAGTCCAACCAGCATGTGAGGAGACATCGAATGATGGCAGAGACAGCTCACACAGAGCACAATATTGGAAGGATCACATTTTCATTCGAGACAATTCACATGACATCTGCTTCTCCTACCACAGATGTCCCATTGCTCATGTTAGCATTGCCACATCATGCTGCAGCTATTAGTACTGCAGAGAAACTTTTACTCCACCAGGATAACTTTGATCTCATCTATCGAAGCATCAAAGGGCGGATGATTCCTGTTGTGGGAAACTCCTGGTCTTATGAGGAAGAATTGACGTTCATGGGCTTTGGTGACGAATCCTTGACTGCCAGGATGAACATTGCACAAACAACTTCAACGTCATCAGGCTCTAGTGGTAGTGCAAAGGCCAGAATCCATGAATCCACAGCAATATCGACTCTTGATCAATCCGTCCGTGATCTTCTGCTGCAGACTGTTGAGTCGGATCTCAAAACAAATTTGCCAACTGTTTCCAATGGTGCTTATGGATTTGGTAAACAGATTGCTCGGCTCGCTCAACTAGCCCATATTGCAGACGTGGTTGATGCTGCAAATGTACGGGAGGTAGATGCAGCTGTGGATAGGATTAAGAATAATGCAAAGAACTCAAGTCAGATAACTCCGAGCAATCCACCCTCGACGCAAGCACCATCGGACATGACATCCTCCACAACTGGTAGTGGTACTGCACGAAGGGGATATGCATTGCTAGAAAAATTCTTGACAATGTGGTTGGTAGGTGATAGTAATGAAAAGAGATTGCTTTTCGATGCCCAACTGGGTGGTATCATATCAAAGGAAGGAACTAAGGATATCAATGCCGACTTTGGAAATGCCAGATATAATGACCATCAGTTCCACTACGGATACATCCTTTACGCCTCTGCAATTCTTGGTAGGGCCAATCCCAAGTTCATATCCCAATATGGACAGTATGTGGATGCTCTCTTCTATGATGTGGCAAACAACAATGTAAACGCAAAGCCAAACAGCGATAAAGAAATATTCTTCCCATTGGCACGTCACAAATCATGGTATGATGGGCATTCCTTTGCGAGTGGATTGTTCCCGTTTGCCGATGGAAAGTCTCAGGAGAGTTCGAGTGAGGCTGTCAATTGCTACTATGGTGCCTATCTCTGGTCACGAGTCAGATGGGGTGCTGGCGGTAGTGGCAACAATAGGATTGTTGATTATGCAAGGTTGCTTCTAGCGACAGAAATAACTGGAGCAAAGACGTACTGGCACATGACACCTTCTAAAGATAGCATTAGTGGCATTGGCGGCAACAACACAACGGCCTTGACTGATGGAGGCAGCATGAGTTCGGTACCTGTGCCATACAATAATCAATTCAGGAAAAATTATATGGTTGGAAATCTGGGCATGACAGATGTTACGTGTACGACCTGGTTTGGCACAGAGAACATTTATGTCCACTTGATCAACTTTATGCCTGTGACTGCGATAACTGCTGAATTATTTGACAAGGGTACGTTTCAGTGTTGCTCTCAGAAGGTTCTATTGAATTATCCTCTTTGATCATGTTCTCCTCAACCTTGCACATCGTTTTCACGGCGTATCATTTCTCAGATTATGTCAAAGGAGAACGGTCAGTTCTAAGCAGCAATGACTCAGTCGAAAATGCATGGAAGGGTTATGCCATTTGCAATGAGGCCGTCATTGATCCGAACAATGCTTGGATTGAAGCCCAAAATCTAATCAGTTTACAACTGGATCCTGGTTTAAGCAAAAGTCAAGTACTGTTTTGGGTGAGCACCAGGGAAGGGTTCTCGGCTGGAACAACAGCAGAGCTGTCTCCACAGATGAGTGATATCATTAGTGATGGCGAGGAAGGCCGTACGACCTCTGGCAGCGCCTCCAATAAAGCTCCCAACAGGAATTCAAATGCTTTGGCCAGTTGCTCTAGTCACGAAACATGTGTAGCAGAAGGCTTGGTCGGCTCTTGCTGCCCTACAAGTGAGGGTGTCTTCTTAAGATGCTGCAGCTAAATAAGATGAGCGAACAATAGTCCTTGTATAATTTTCATGATTGTTGTATTCATTACATTATGAAATTCAGTCAGAGCAATTCGGATATTGTTCGTCAAGGAGGTTGACAAGAGCAAATGCGCCCCACTTCTCATAACAAGCACGAGCTTCTGAAATGCACTCTTTAGCTCTGTCAGCCTTTCCATTGGCTAAATGAAACGCAGCAAATAATTCATTTGCAAGCCCTTGCTCATGCACAAAACGATGCTGCCTTGCTGATTCAATTGCATCTTTGTAAAATTCTTCTGCTTTGTCCATTTCTCCTTTGGAGTAACAGCATTCAGCTTCTAACAGCAGCAGCTTATTTTCCCAGTTCCATGTTGAATGCCGAACAAAAAATCTGTAAGAGGCCAGGGCAGTTTCTCCCATCTCCATCCATTCCGGCTCGTCTGTAGTAGATCTCGCAAAATGAAAGCCGGTCAGACCCGAGTATAAGAAGTGATAAGCGTTTCTGATCATCATTGCTCCGCTTTTGTATCTCGCGGCATATTTCGCAGCATCCTTATACTTTTTCAAGGAGAAAGCTCTGCACAACCTGTTGTAAGTAATTACTTGGGTGATGACTGCCTGCCCTGTAGACAAAGAATGATCATAAAGCTCGTCTTCATTGTTGAATAAGCCATCCATTAAATGAAAAGGATTTTCCTTTGACCCAAGCAAAGCCAGCACCAGCTGATGATTGGATAAATGAGGAAGACATGCGGCAACTTGATTCAAGTGTCTCTGTAATGTGAATGAAGACAGGTAGAAAAATGAGAGTCATGGTGACTATGTATCGGGTCAATGACAATCACTTCAGAAGCGTACCATTTCCAGTGCAATAGTTGCACATTCTCTACTAACAATGGGCAATGGTCTACCGCAAAAGATATTCTGAGAACAATAAAAGAGGGCCCCAAGATATGCAGTTTCATTGTCCCCCACCAGTAAAGCTTCTCTGTATGATTCATGAAGAGAACTGGCCGTTGACTGGATCAGATCGACCCAGCAGAAGTTATTGAGAGCGCACCTCACGTTCATCCTTGGAGATAAAATGGTTCCTCCAAAGCGGTCTTTGAGTAATGCCTTGCTAAGTTGACCAAGTCGATACCCCTCTTCAATATCCCTCTGGTTAAAGTGACAATCACCAAGGGACAGCAGACCAAACGATGCTTCGCTGCAAACTCCAAACTCAACTATGATTTCCACAATGCGACATGCAATGAAGGGTATATGTCCTGGCTTGACCATCCATATATACGTGGCAATATATGTCATCAATTTCACAGCCCAGTGCTTCTTTTCATTTTCAAGGCAAGGCGCAGCCAGGAAATAATCGTTTGAGAATTCAGAAGACAGCTCTTTAGCCTTTTCCATAACATCTTTGACAGCATCAGGTGTTGCCTCAGCAGGAAATGGTTTCTCACCAAGCTGCTCTAAAATCGCAAATACCTTGTCTACCGAAGCGCTGATCCCACCATTCAATATCAATAATTTCACAAGAATAAAATATGCCTTCATTTTGTCCATAAAGCACTTTGCATGGTTGAATATCTCTTCCAACAGTATCTTTGTCTTGTCCGGGCAAGCGACATAAGATGCCAAACACAAAGAATCAAACAAGCGTAGACTTAGTTCATAGTGTGACTCCCAGGGTGCTGTTTCTGGAAGGAATGCAATGCCGTTTTCAAGATAATGGAGAGCGGAAGCAAAATCAGACACCTCAATTGATCTTTCACCTGCCATCAGATTCAACTTTGAAAATTCATCATGCATCGATTCGCCATCCCATGAATCAGATAAAACAGACTTTGCTCTATTGATCTGATCAGCTGCAGCAAACATGATATGTTGTGATTCTGATGAAATGTGTGATGCAAGGGCAACCCCTATGGTGAAATGATACTGGCCCTTTTCTTCTTGATGCATAGATTCGTATATAACCTTATGTATTGTATCATGTGCCAGCTTGTAATACTGACCATCCTTTTCTACAATACCTTCTTGCAATGCCCGGTCTAAGCTAGTTCTGACATCACTGAACATAATATTTGATGAGGACAAAAGTTGAAGGGAGGCTTCCTCTACCTGAAGGCCAAAACATGAAGCTATTTTCAGAGCTTTCTGAATATCTTCCGGTATCCGACTCAGCTTCCGTGTCATTAATTCAGCAACATTTTTGTCGATTGCAACAGATGACACAGCTGCGATATCCCAGATCCAACGCCTTTTAACAAGACTGTAGCAGAGGACCTTTTCTTCAACCAATGATTCCATAAGGCTCTTCAGAAAAAGAGGATTTCCGAATGATTACAAGTATAACTGGTCTGCCAAGCCACCTAATTGTCGAACTGGTAGCCGGAGGGCCTCAGATACTAAAATGTTTGCATCTGACTTTGTCACTGCATCAAGGTAAATATATTGACAGCTAACTTCGTCCTCAAATCTTCTCAAATACGGCGCAAGTATATGAGATTCATCAACTTCGTTTGTACGATAAGACCCAACAATGAGACAACAGTTTGACTCTCCATCGTCAGTTGTTTGGTGATTGGTGTCAGTGATCAAGCTCGACAAAAGTTGGATGCTGCTTTCATCAACCCACTGAAGACTTCATTACATCATAGGGACAATGATACAAAAATGAGCGATACTAAATCTTGGCATGATATCAAAAGTGGACTACTCAAAACTCACTCATCCAAAAAGAACAAGACATGATGATTGGGACTTGAGATTGCATGAAGAAGTGTCCCAAACAAGAAGTGCAGTCTATTTTTGAAACCTTCCGCGCTGGAAATAACTTCCTCACCCATGTTGGATTCACGAAGAATATTTGTACTGCATGTGACACCATTGGATTCATCTTGAATCAAACCCTCTTCCGAAGACTGGGAACAATCGTCCGTGATAATGGATGCGAATATAGTTGGATATAATGCTCGGAGACTAGGTATCAACTCACTCAGTACAACGATACCTGGTGCCGATAGATTGTTTCGTATTGACAATAAAATTTCACCAACGTCTTCCAACTCATTTTCAACGGATATAATCTTCTGAAAGAATGTCTCAAATGCTGCAGAGATAGTTGACAGTGGCTGCGCTTGCCTCAAACAATCAAATTTACAACTCAAAAATATCCAGCCATTCTCTGCAAGAGGACCAACTACACTCTCCACGAGATGTGTTTTGCCTGACCCCGTATGCCCTCCAATCATGACTAAATTTTGTTGCTGTGTTGGATCATCATCTGCAATTTCTGTCATCGCAGCAACCTCAAGCAAAGATCTAACTTCATCTGTACGACCAACTATGATATCACCAAAGTCTATGTCACCATCATTATTCAAGAGAAAAGCATTATTCAAGAGAAAAACATTGGGCCGATCTACGATTTGTTTGAGCTCTTCCCTCACATCCTTCAATGATTGAAAGGCATGAACATTGTCAACATCTGGCTCAATGAGGTCTTTCAATAGGGTTGATATTGATGCAGGCAAACAGAGATTCGCCAGAGAGTCTTCGAGATGAGAGATGTGAACCCTGCGGAAACTCTTGCATGTGTCTACAATCAAGCATCGCTGGCGACCCTTGTCAGCACCTGGCTGTTCCTCATCATCTTCTCCATCCAGCTCCTCTATCCGTCTTGGTTTTTCTTGTATAATAATTTCGTCCGCTGGGTTTAAGTTCAATCCATTACCTTTTTCTGACTCCTTGTAAGAG
>JALLOX010000614.1:0-10505 GCA_036939695.1 Thalassiosira ordinaria | reverse complement strand
CATCAAAAAGTCGCTTCTTGCGATAATGAAGTCGAGATGCCAGCAGTTCATTCACGGCAGCCTCATCTACGGATGCGGAGGTTGAATCGCGTGGATCACGTTCGTAATCGTGTCCTTTGTTGCCGTAAGAGTACGAGTCATTCTCGTAATCGTTACTGTAGCCGCCTCGTCCTCTGCCACGACCACGACCGCCACCTCTGCCTCCTCTACCACCACCACGACCTCTGCCGCCGCCACCACCACGTCCTTCGAAAGGTGCATCGGCGCCGCTGTCCCATCCACCGCCTTCAAAGTCTAAGTTGGATACGAAATCATCGTAATCGTCAAACCATCCATCGCCACCACCACCACCATCGTCTTGAGTGGATGACAATTGAGTGATTATGACGCGAGTATTGTAATTCTGGCGATGTTGCTGGCATGATGTTGATGTAGTAGAAAATGCTTCATGACCAGGAGCATGGAGCAGTAGTATGGGCAGAGCGCTGAATACGAGACGCATGATTGTGTTATGTTCCTTTCCAATGATGGATGCACTAAGTTGTTCCGATGAATCACTTTTTGCTAATATTATGTTGTTGTCCCTGTGTTGTCGAGAGGGAGATCGTGATGCATGCAATGCAATCAATGCTTTTATTTGTATGGTAGCGAGCTATGATACGGGGAGGTTCATTGGCCATGGTTCATCTCATTTGTTTCTGACGCACTTTGTTGATGGATTGATGGGTGATATACTAATTCCTACATGCATGGATGTTTGTACGCAGCAGCTCAATGTTGCCTCTCTTTCACCCCCGTGCGTGCGTGCTCAGCCATAGGTACCTCTCTCTAGAGAAATGAATATCTTCTCATTGGTATCCCATGATGTGTAATAGGTATTGTAAAGTCAACTCAAGGATAGTAGCTCACAAAAAAACAATTGAAATTGATATCTTGTGGTTGAAAAGTGCATGAGAAGAATGCGTTGCGCATCTACCAATGTCACTTTCATGAACATGAGACAGGCCTCTCCTTGCTGGGCCATTCCAGTGATACTATGATATGATATAGTCACGGCTTCATGGAGCAGTGTAAATGTCTGCATTGCTGCGCAACAATGTACCACCCCATGGAATATCCCTGCTATAGTCCAAGATATCTGCCATGAATAATTGGCTCTTTTACTGCTACCTTCCTGTTCAACATAAATGCAGAAATAAAGTAGGCATTATAGAGTAGGTACTTCCTAACTTTTTACTAGCTCAGACAATTTTATTATGTAAAAGAAGCAAATCTTAGTTTTATGTATAGGTGTCCAGTTTCTTGCTCAGGAAGGATACCAAGATGTCTAGCTAGGTAGACACATATATAAACGATTTGCCCTCTTGCTTCTATTGCCTGGCGTTAGTACCATAGTGTTAGCTTACAATTGAGTCAGAAAGAGTTATTGAAAATGCAGAGATCTCCTTCAGATTGAAATTTGCAGGAGTAAAAAGCTGCCCACTTTGTATATACTAGAAAGCTTCTATTATATCAGCCGTGGTGCACAAAGATAACTTTTGTACAAGCTCATTGGTGTGACTGAAAGCGTGGAAAATTGAGCCTAAGCTTGAGGCCCATGATGTAAGACATGAGACTTGAGCCTGGGGCTTGGGGCTCGAGTATTTAGGTCCAAGAATGGGGCTTGTGTCTTTCTGGCCCAATAATTAATTATAGAACATAACGGTTTTGAATTGAGACTTGGGACTACCATAAGAACGTGGAGGCCGGGCAGGGCTTGGGTTGTGGCTTGATTCTTCACACACAAGGCGTGAACATTGGGACTGAATAATATTGAAGAGGACTTGGGGCTTGGGAGCTCTGTCTACTGGCTTGAGGCTTGAAGTCTGGCAAAGTCTGGATGCTACTTAGAGGAAGAATTCTTGGATATATAAGGCTGGAGACTTAAGGGCTTCAAAAAGTGTGAGATTTGAGGCTGATTGTCATGGCTCACATGGCTCAAGACTCATGAGACTTGTTTTAGATATCTCTGAAATTGGCGCTTTATGTTTGGTTGGATAACTGGGCATGGAATTATCTGGCTTGAGGCTTGTCAGCACATGTCAAGAGTAATTGTAAGGGGCGAGAGTTTCGTACTGCTGATATTTGATGCTTAACCGCTGCACGTGTTATTGCTGTCGTAAGCAGCCATCTGCTGTTCTGAAATACATTTGCCTAATAATTAACTTTCCTACTTCCTCTCTCTTCCCCATATCGTAGACTCTTCACTCAACGCTCAACAAACGTTGCTGAGCCGAGTGCATATCTCCCATAAAAATAATGCCACCCTTGAATCTTCCAAAAAACTTTCTTGAGCAGCAACCAAAGAAGCAGGACCTAATCAAGTTGACACGGCTAACCAGCCACAAAACCATCGATTCGACTGCACACACTTTCTTTACTCTTCCTTCTTCTTGGCAAGCAACTGATCGATAATGCTGTAAAGGAGCACTCCTCCAATACCAATGCCGCAACCGAGCAACTTAATAGGGTCCAAGCTCTCTCCCAAGACAATGGCCACACCCACTATCACAATGACGCGCTTGGCAGTATTGGCAACCGATTGAGTGACAGCACCAGTCTTTTTGAGGGTCATAGTAGACAATTCATTGTATCCATAGAACCAAAGTCCCGAGGCAATAAGATTGGAAGAAACAACCGGGTTGGTCTTGAAAATGTCCACAAACTCGCCAAGCTTCTTTCCCTCACGGAGCAACACAAGAGGCACACTCATGAGGAATCCAAGGATGGTAGTGAGCGCAAACTGATTTCCCACACTGCCCATACGATCCTTGAGACCCTCCGTCTCCATCAGCTTCTTGTTCTCGTTACCCTTGAACGCCGCAAACAAGTTGGCAATGCACGCCGAGACCAAGGCAGAGACGGCAAAGTCCAACTCCTTCACACTCGCAAGGATGACTCCTCCAATAATCACCGGGAGACAAAGCCACTTGGCCTTTGACACAGGCTTGTTGTACACAAACTGAGACAACACTGCCGCAAATGCTGGCTCGGCGGCCTTGACAATCTGACCAAAGGAGACGGCACCGGCCGAGAGGGCAAAGACGGAGGCGGAGTGTGCACCCATGAAGCAGAAGGCGACGGGGAGCATCTTGACAATGTCGTCAAGGGTGACAGAGGGCTTGGCGCGGGCGTCGGGGGCGAGCCAGAGGAAGATTCCGTAGACGGCTCCGACGGCGAGTTGGAGGGCGGAGATGGTCATTGGGAATCTGTGAATGATATGATGCGACGTATGTTGAGGTTTTGGTGTGTTGAAGTAGTGGATGTGGTAGTTTTTGGAGAAATGAAGGGGGCGTTTTGAGAGGTTGAGTAATTGGTGAGTCAAATAATAGAGCCTCAGGAATACCATAATAGTCACTGCAGATATTCATTTTCTACCAACTTCTTCTCCCATGAGCAACCAAAATGAACTGCTCCTTGTGAACAGTAGCTAGAAATGTGTTTTTGAGTCAGGAGCAGACCATCTGTTTGTATCTTGGCCCAATCCGAACTGGTCCCAAAGTCTCACTTCATTCTGCTGGCTTCTGTACATAGCTGCCGTGACTAGGCAGAGCAGCTCATCAAAAGCCCCTCATCCCCAGTCCCAATTGGAAATCCAACCAAATNGACATTTTTGTCAAGGAACTTACCCAGCAGATCCACCAGCAGCCTTAAGCGCCAACTTGTTGGTCTAAATATCATTAAAACAAGAGTCAAAATATTGCACACATCATGTTAGAAGAAGTTAGATATCCAAAAAAAACCAATAAGCAAAGAGGGCAGTGCAATACCCATTGCAATATTCATTTAAAAAATATTTTACTCACAATATTGTAATAATAATTTCCAACATACCAAAACAAAAAGTACAACATGAGGGGAATATCGATTCCGGCTAGTCCTCCCCCTCCGCGAGTTTTCATCACATTGGAGTTGGCTGTGGAGGTTGTTGTGGAGGCAGCGAGGGTGGTGGAAGTGGCATCAGAGTGGAAGTTCTGTTTGTTTTGAATAGAGAGACGAATGTTTGATTGAGTGAATATTCCAAGATGAGAAACGTGACATAAAAAATTATCACAACCGTAGACATTGCCCTTTATTCCTCTCTCTCGTGTCCTCGCGCGATATCGCCTCATGAGCACAGTGACAGTTCTCAGAGAAGAGGACTGCGCCACTATATACAATTGAGTTACAACGTGCACCACCAGTATCAGTATCAACAACAGTCCCGCAGCGGGCCTTGTCATGATGGCGAGTGAACGACATCACAATAGCAATCGTGTCCTTGCTCCACTAAAATACAGTGCTCTGGGAAATCAATTCGCCTCCATCCAACCATCCATCCGCTCACGAAAATCGTACACGCGACTCACCAAACCAACATCCGCATTCTTATCCGCCAAAATCGACGGCACCGTGGCGTCACCACGGAAAGTTCGTACGCTCTTGCTCTTGGCCTGAAATGGTAATCCGAATGCCGACACGGCACCGAGGGATAGGGAGGCTGCTAGGAGGGATAGACGGAGCTTCATGATGGATGGGTTTGTTTTGGTTCAGGCAATTATGGTTATGGGTATTTTTCTTTGTGCCTTGCAATGATTTGCACTGCTTTGCCGGCTTGAGAATGATGATGTTGCTTGATGGATTTGTGGTTGAAATCAAGCAATGAGAAAGATCCAAAAGTGTCAGACCGTGACACCAAAAGTGCCGACCCAAAAAGTCGAGTCAGCAAGAGCCGTTATGATTGTTTGTAGTGAGAAAGCTCCCTACAATCAATACTAAAACCCACGTATGCATAACAATCACGCTGGAACTCAGTATTGGATCTTTGATGTTTCACCACATCACGCAACTTTTACAATTTAAGATGTCATTGTCGAAGTTTTATGCCTAAACAATCGTAAATAAGTGTAATAGGTACAACATTACATATGAAAAAATATTCTAACAAAAGTTGTTTAGTTTGTAGAATCGCCGACCAGATGGGAAACAAAGCCTAGAGAATGCCAATTCTGCTGGACTCCCAAAAGTCCAAAATCGCAAGAAGTTTAGAAATTGCGGGAACATTGGAACAATAGAGAATCGAGAATCCCAGAAATTATCAACATGGAGGGAGGAGCACCCTACCCGGGCTCACTCTACATGCATGGGCCTCGTGCGAGTATCTAGAGAGGAGGTCCCATAACTCAGGATCAGGATCAAAGAGAACTCGTGCCTCGACTGATCCTAGGACTAGGAATCAAAAGGATTTATGAAGAGCACGAGCACCTTTCGACTTTAGCTTTAGAGCAGGGGCCCCACCATGGCAGAAACAGCAAATATATCATATCAATTGGAGAAAAGGGATAGAACATGTCTATCTTATCCGCCATGAAGGTAGAGCACCAGCGTCAAGGCCAGACAGTATTTTATTGCATACTTTCATTTCAATTGAAGCAGTCGGCCATATGAGGTTGCAGGAATAAAAATATCTGGGTTCCCACGATACTGATACTGTCTACCAGACTTAACGGTTGCTGCTGCCTTCAAAGCAGACTCCGTAGACTATATCCATTGTTGATGCGCACTATCAGTAGGCTGTTGCAAGCAAAAACAAAAGAGCAATGGTGAATATAATTGTCAAGTTGCCTGCTGAAATGTTGATATGCAATTGCAGCCAAGATTGGGATAACCACAGTAATGATGATTTTAATGATGAAAGAACTTGGGGATCAAAAGAAGTCTTGGCATTAGCACTATAATCCCAATCAATGAGCTTGATTTCATCAGGGATAGAAATACTGTTATTCCCAGAGATGCAATTGTAGTTGCTTGAAATTCCATTGACAATGCGCAGCTGAAGGTTTGTCGTGTCGGCCATAATGTATTCGTGATTGTAGTAGCCAGCATGTGTAGGGACACATATCACTTACTATTTGACCCAACATGAAGAGGTAGAAAGATGTTCCAAGTATATTTTGATTTCTGATTTCTGAGAGCAACAGAGCACTTGGTGAGAGCATCGGCAAACCTTACAATGACTGATGGTGATGCTGAAGAGCAACGTGTTTGTAGGCATCAGTACAGAAAATAAGCCACACACTATTGGTGAAGAAAGGAGATTCTATTAGCTTTTGGCTTCTACGTGGTCAAAGATACTTGGTGCTGATGCAAGTGTGAGCATGATACTATCAAAATCCAATCCACTGAGACTGTGCAGGGAATAATGGAAGCACATTTGTTGACAGAGTAAACATAGATCTTCAGATATAGCTATGGTTGGAGTTGTTGGGCAAGGAGATTTGATGCCCAAATCATATACTGGAGATAATGCCAAGCCATGGCAAAGTAGAGGGCCAAGCAGTCTCCCTCTGGAACCAAAATGTAGTTTGTGTGAAGAAGGAAAAAGTTTGAGCAATGAAACCTTGATCACAGGGAGTAAGAAGTGAGACAATTGGATAGTGCCCTGTCTGGCTCATATCTTGCATCGTTGTGATAGTATCACTGCTGGGGATGAAACATGAAGATCTGATGATGAGGTGAAGGAATGGGCAATGTACTTTTGTTGGTAGTAGGGATGGTTCAGTGCTGAAAGAAAGCAGCTTGCCATGGTGATGAGACACATTCAGTACTAGTACACTCTAACTGACTTGATGGGATTACCTCCCTTTGAAGCCAAGTTTTTATGTAGCTGTAGTAGATACATGGAGGGATGAATCAAGGAGTCTCGTGACAGAGGACCAATTAGACCTGGGAACAGAGTACCACAATCATCACAAGTAGGATCAGTACTTGCACTGGGAACAGAGTACCACAATCATCACAAGTATGATCAGTACTTGCAGCGAAGAGGTAACCAAGGTTGAACTGTCTTGGAGAGGTATTGTCACATAAGTGAGTGATAAAGTTACCATCAAGGTTGAAAAGTCTTGTAGTTGTTCAGGCACAAGTGTCTTCATTCTTCATGTACAGTGCTTGATTTGTATTGCAGTCTCAACCATAGTAGCCAAGATATTAATCAGAGATTGAATAGGGAGTGCTCAAAGAATGATATTCTTAGTCACATTGGTATTGATCCATTGCCGCGTGAGCATTGCTCAAGCCTGCTGTCTGCAGAGCAATGAGAGTTGTGGCAGGAGTAGCAGTAGGCACAATAATCTTCCTCTCAGTTGTATGGGCATGGGCATTTCTGGGAAGAGAAGTGTCTGGGTTAAAAGCATTTTGCTGAGCTATGGAATAGACAGAGAATGACTTTGATCAAAGGTACATATGGTGTTGGAGGAAGCTGGGTCGGTCAAGGAGGGTAGCCACAAGATTAGTTTGGAGGAAGGAAGATGCAAGGCCTTGATGCAAAGGTGATTGGCCGTCCCATTGAATGTACCAACAGAAGCAGGAGGCTACGTGTGTGGAGCAAAGATACAGTGGCACAAGTAGACAGGCCAAATATGGTTCCATGCCATGGATGAACTATCAGTGGACCTGAATAAGCTGTGGCAATGCTTGCAAGACAGTAGGTACACTTCCTCTGACATGCCTGATAATGTAGTTGGATGGCATATGGCATAGTTGTTACAGGAGGAGTGCCCATTGATATTGGAAGGCAGCACTTGCAAGTTGATGCGCTGTGGCATACCTCCCTTTGCCTCCCTTGGAGCACAAAGATTGCCGGTGATGTAAGTTATTACAATGTTACAATGGCTTGCTGAACATTGTTGTGGACACTGCAGAAGGTGAGGGACCATACAGTAGAAGGACAGAACAAAGCTGCTGGAAACTATTGGAATGATGTACTAGATTCCTGATGATTGAGAGATAAGGCAACAACATCAAGCTTGACTGGCTCTGTTTGGTCTTTAGGCACATGTGAGTTGAAGCAGCATTGGGCAGCGTTGGTGCCTGGCATGGTAGACAAGGCCATGTCTGACTCAAAGGTTTTCTTGTTAGTAGAACAACAAGCACTAATTGAAAACTTGGTGCTTTGTGATGGCATTTGGCCTGCTGGCATTGGAGTTGGGTTGCTGTCCACAATATACTGCTAGTATCAGCAAAAGGAGTAGAGCTAATCACGCACTAAATGGGATTGCCTCTCATTCCAGCCCTTGAACAAAGCAAGGCACTCCTCTTCTTGTTGCAGGATGATGTGTACAACTTCATATCTCCAGGCTTACCTAACTGGTCAAACTGACTGTTGGGTAAGCGTAGACCTGGTACAAATGCCCATAGGAACCAACAACTGAGTTATTGGTTTAATCCTCCCCGCAAAAATAATATTCTCACCCGGTAGCTTGTGAGAGAAGATTTTACGCAAAACGAGGCCTTCCGGATTTTTGCTGACGTAAATGGTATCTTTTAGGCCTTCCAGATTTTTGTCAATCAAGCTCGGACATGAACAGATGTTAATTTTTGTGTTTCTGTCCGCTACCGGTTAACTTCACTTGACTTTTGGCTCTGGCATTGTCTTTCCCAAAATGTTATCCGACAAGCAGTTTGACCAATTGAAGACCCGGAGATGCGGAGTGGCATTGGACGTATGAGCTCCAACAAAATCATCAGAGACATTGGCATGACTGCTACACTCGCGAGCTACAAGTAGATGGCCTCTGAGATGCGGAACGGTATCACATTGTCCTCATTGGCATAATAATGGTGGAAGTAGGAGATGGACACAGTTGCATCATTGAGTGGGCAATTGGAACTGTTGTAGGTAGATATGAAATGCCTTGGTTTGCAATAGTTGGTGCTGTAAGTAGTGGCAGTGCATTGTATCTCCATAAAGAGAATGTGGAGGCAACCTTGGAGCAGCACCATCATGTAAAGGTTGAAACCCAAACAAAGAAGAAGAGACAGCAGATGATGATGTGGGGTGTTTTGCATTGGCGCATTGTTGTCCAAGAGAGAGCTTGTTGAATACGAGGCCACACTTAGCCTTGGGACACATACAATAATCGTATCCTCCCTCTGACTTAGTACTGAGATAGGTAGTTGAACAGGAGGATAAAATATGGAGCTTGCCTGGGGGGCAGGGAATGATGCTCCAGATAGTGATTGAGCATGTCTTTGAAAAGGGTAGCAACTATTTGAATCATGATCACAAAGTTATCCGATACTTGGGGCAAAAGGAGTCAATACCAACAAGCTAGAAAACTCTTGACATGTCAGAGGATGCTGGCACGGCATTCGGATATGGTAGTCAAAGTTCAACGTGGCTCTTCAAGGTGGTGGATGCGTTGACTCTTGATGGTGTCAAGCAACAACCGCATCAATAGCCTGTGCATGGATAGCCATAGTTTTACCTTCATCCAGCTTGGTGACAGATATGTGGTCTAGATTGAGAGGGACCTCCTTGCATTGATCGGTCATGGTCACTGTTGCCAAATGCGTGAGGATAGCTGAGGGATCCACCGCGTGATATCCAGTCCAGCTGGAGTAATTGGAACTGGAAGAAGAGAGCCCAGGGTTATACAAGATGTCTTTGCCTATGAATATTGCAGAGGATAATTACTTGCCGGATCCTGCAGCATAGTCCGTAAAACTTGTCGGATCTGATCCCACATGAACAGTAGATGCCACACATGATGGATCACGAGATGGTAGAAATAATACAGAATTATGGCTTTGGCGCAACTTGGTACTAGTCTGGTACATCCGCATTGATGTACTGCTGTGTTGAAGCAGTGATGATGGCAATGAGAGTTGCTTTGCTTGTCATGATGGTACCTTAGCATTGTTAACATTGGTAGCAACAAAAGGGTTGTCCAAGTTGAAGAAGTGCTACTCCTGATAAGTGATATGTCACCCACAATGATAGAAGCATTGGTCTTGCTGGCCATCAATATTTGGAAGCTGCTGCTTGTGAATGAATACTCTTGAGTTGCTCCAGCATGATAAAGCTCTGATTGTCAAACAATACAAGGCATGAATAAAGATCTCAATTGCAAATGATATACTAACATATTGAAGGAAGGGAGTATCTTCTACCTGATTCATGCTTGGATGAGACATTTGGGTGAACTCGAATAAAGTTGCTGATGATGTTATACACATGTATATGCCCTATTAGCATCCGATTTTTGATGTAGCGCGTCCGCGCTGTAAAATAAGCATCCCAACACAACTTTTCAACATCAATTAATTGACGATTATGCCCTTCCCTCCTCTATAGGACTCGATGTTGTCAAGGGAACGGCTTTCCTACACCTGAATCCTTTCAGGAAGCCTTCTATACTGCCCAGGCACCAATCCTGTTGCCACCGGCGCAGTGATATTGTCTGCAGCAGCTGCTGAGGCCATACAACACCACCAGCAAAATTAGGTGACATCTCCTCTTCCAATCAACTTGATCTCAAGGGCACCCATCATTGCCCTGCCCAACCCCCAGCCTCCATGCCACATCAGCACCATTGGTACAACCATATGGCCACTTAGATGGTGAGTACTGCCCTCAAATCCCAACAAAACCCAACTAATTATTGTTCTTTTCCCTCTCTCTCTCTCTCTCTCTCTCTCTCTCT
>JALLOX010000613.1:0-10514 GCA_036939695.1 Thalassiosira ordinaria | reverse complement strand
AAGACAACAGATCTGGTCATCCCTAAAGCATCCTTTAATCCTGTGGTCGGGGAACTTAGCAAAGACTTTAAAAATGATCTTCATTGGAAATTACCTGCCATGGCAGCTACCCAGGAAGTCGCAGAGGGTCACGTGGTTGGACTCATGAATGATGCAAACAACATTGCAATTCATGACAATCGTGTTACTATCAAGCCCAAAGATGTGAAACTTGCTCAGCTCATTCGTGAAAAGAACAGGAACTATTGAAATTGCAATTGTGTCAAGTTGAATGAAAGGGCAGTGATGCATGTTAGGAGAAGGGGTACAAAATCATGGGTTTGGGTGGCATTTTCTATATGATTGTGAATTGTGAATATCTCTGCTTCAGATCATGTTATATTGGAGGTCACTAGTACTTATTTTTGTTTAAGAATTTTTTGTTTGGGTGCATCGGTAAAATGCATTTGACAGAAGGAAGAAATATGCTGATAAATCAACTGTTGAGTGTGAGGACAAATAGATAGATGTTGTGTCTTACTCCAATAGAAAGAGCCTATAACAGGGTTAAAATGTGCTTCGTCGTTCAGTTACACAAATCATACTGGAAAAATGAAAGGGAAGCAATGCACTCATTCACCTTTGAGTGCCTGCCTCATCTAATTCTTGAGGTTTGCTTTGAGTGCTGTCCACTTTTTATTCACCCAGTTTTGAACATTGACCTCCCAGTAAACTTTACTTTCGATGTCAAGTGGGCATCTGATCTTCATCATCACCCTCTGGCTCAAACTCTATTTATTGGGACTATAGTATGCCCACCTCTTCGGAAAAAAATCTTTACATGGGTTAGATAGTTTTCCTGAGGTGGTGGTTCACGTCCTGGAGATTGGTTCTGTACAACTGTTTCATTTCCTCTGACAACTGGAGGGGGCTATGTGTGTGCCGTTCTGCACAGGGATTCCAACAGTCGACCAAATCAACTCTCACAGTTGAGAGAGTATGAACTTGATTTTCTGGTTATAACCAAAGCTAACCGGAACCTTATGCAGGACACCTATTAGGGTCTCATTCTAGCGCTTACTGATCTAGGCCTTATGCAGAACACTTACAGCCTGAACTCAATGATAGGTACACTTTCAATGCGTTGACTCTGCGCCGTAGCATGTAATAATGGTCAATACAAGGGTCTGTACCCACTGTTCATCTACATATGTCTTATCACCTATCCCGTGTCCATCTGGTGTTAGCTGGGTAATGCATTGATGATGCCGTGCACTCTTGTAGAGATACTAGTTGGTGATATTTAGTCATTAACCTTAACAGGGCTAGTGGTATGGTTTTAGATCTATCACCCCCAAATACCAGGCCTCTCAGCATGGGGTGGGGGGGGGGGTGGGGGGTAATGACTCCCATCAGAAAATTCATGCGTGCAATCAAGGACACCGACGAGTACAAAGATAACCGTGAGTTTCAACAGAAGTTTGATGTTGCAATGAATCAGATCAACAAGATTGATGTCACTGTATTCAATGCCAAGGTGAAAGATGAAGAGTCCGCTTCCTTGAACCAAGATAATCCAATGGTGGGTTCAGACTCAGAGCCATCCTATGATATAATGGTCCACAAGAAAGTTGCAGATAGGGCAAGTCGACTCAAGAAGGGAAACTCTGCGAACACCAAGGCCAATGGCATCAAAAAAGAACAGCCCGAAGCCATTGAACTGCTGGATTCAGACTCTGAACCAGAAGTTCCTGAGGAAGATATTGATCATGATTCATGGGAAGATAGGGCAAGTCGACTCAAGAAGGGAAACTCTGAGAACACCAAGGCCAATGGCATAAAACAACAACAGCTCGAAGTCATTGAACTACTGGATTCAGACTCTGAACCAGAAGTTCCTGATGGAGACATTGATCATGATTCATGGGAGGGAAACAAAAAGAGTAAAGCTTCAACAACCTCTAATGGCAGTAATGACAAAAACATGAACAAGAAGAAATATGAATTCAAGGATGAAGAGCATACACAATCAAAGAAACGTATGTCTATTCAGGATGAACAGATTGGCGCTAAGAAGCAAGCAGGGAGTGACAACCAGAAGAAGAAAGCTCTCATGGAATTACCAAAGAAGCCATCGCCATCTATTCAAAATCAAGAGAAGATCGGCTTTGGTGATGAAAATGACCAAGCCATTAAGGGGAAATGTCATAAACAAGACAAGAAGATTGCTGAGAAGAAAGGTCAGCATAAACAAGTAGCAATGAAGGCCACGAGAAAGATCGCTAAAGGTGGTGGTGGTGGTACAAAGAAGCCATACCGCTCCCGCACAGGAATTCAGTCACTTCAAGAAATTGGTCGTTATCAGACGTCCACTAAATTGCTAATCCAGAAGCTGCCATTTGCTAGAATGATCTGGGAAACACTTCACGAAAATGAAAAACAAAGATATGGTGCGAACAAAGATAAGTACATTGAAAGGATGGCAGATAGGGCCATCACTGCGTCACAGGAGGCTGCAGAGGCTCACTTAGTTGGGACCTTCAATGATGCCAACCTCTGTGCTATCCATACTAAGCGCGCCACAGTCACGAAAAAGGATATTCAACTCGTTCAAAGTATCCGCAAGAACAGGGGATTGTGAAGATTCAGTAACATGGGAGGTTACTACTTGTATGTTTGAGAAGTTCCCTTTATTCGGCTTCATGTGTAATTAGTTCTTACAAAGTGAAGAAGTAGTAAGATTTGATGTAGATTGATTGATGGAAGATGTACGAGAAATGCTTCGTAAAATCAGATTAGGAACTACCTAATAAGGACACTCTATCACCAATCAAGATTCATTTGATGTGGTCTTCTGGATTGTGAAAAGGATTTGCCTAAGAACAAATCATAATCAACACTGTTTTGTGTAGTGACAGATAGCGCCCATTCTCATGCTATTGATGAAGCACATATTGTGGGTTAGTACCATAAGATGTATCAAACAAAGAAGGAAGGAAGCTTACACAGTCTATTGCCAATTGAACCTTGTTCAATCAATGGCTGAGGTCTCGGAGTCCAACGTTATTCATTCAATGGCTTGGGATTCTAAGCATGGGCTTAGCCGATGGTCATTCAACAACTAGCTGATTATCTTAAGACTACATCTAATGGCGGGGTATCCTGCTCATCGTTAGTAGTCTTCTGATAGTGGATTTATACTAAACAAACCTTTCATTTAATTCTCTACTATGCGCAAGAAGAGAGATCCATTTTGGCAGAGTGAGATTATTCCAATCAAGCCCAAGTCACGCTCTGATCACTTCAACTGCTCCCAGTTATTTCTGCAAAGCACTACGATACTTGTAAAGGCATTAAGATATTCATTACCAAACTGGTTTGAGAAAGAGGCCTGATTCAGGCCTCATTCTTTTGTGCCCTATCATGTAAAGTCTGAGCTTTCTGAGAAGACGGCCAACTGCATGATAGTTAAATTGAGTTTCAATGGCATAATGGTACTCATTTGATAAGTATTTATTGCAGACTCACCTGTCTTTGCAGTTCCTCATTTTCTGCCTGAAGATACTCAATTTCCTCTAGCATGGCAATGTTTTCCTCCTCGATCTCTCTGGCTCTTGTATCCGCTTCTTCTGCTCGTTGTCGTTCCCGAGAAATTGCTTCTGAAAGGTTCATACCTGCCAATATTTTACCAGCAGCTCTTCGAAGGCCATCATTTTCAACATTTGTCAGGCGGCAGAGTAATGGGAAAACACCAACAAGCAAATCCTGACTAGTTGTCGTCCTTAAACTCTCGCAAACAGCTATGGCCAAACTTTGCCGAGTCTTTGATTGCAGTCCAGCTTTTTCAGAAAGCTCACCCTCGGATTCTATTGTGTCTCCAAGTATTTGATTTGTCAAATGAACTACAGCTGGACATGTCGGGCTTTTCTGGCAGAGGCCCATGAAACATGCGAGGAAAACATGACTGTGATCAGAATATGAGATGTAAGTAAATGCGATGAGTGATTGGTGAACTGTGATGCATGGCCAGACTTTATATCAGAACACAATCAAGAATGAAACTCACATTGCACCCTCAGCAGCCTGCAGATAAGGTATGTCGCTATCAGCTTCATTTTTCTCGTTACACTCAAATGCCACCACCACTGCACGGTTAGCTCCATTTTCTAACATGGGCTCAGCCAATGAAAGCATTCTTACAGGCAGATGCGAGAGAACAATTGCAACAATGTTCAAAATGGATTTCGAATGATGAGCATATCCTTCATATCGATTCGCGGCTGGTGGCAACAAAAGAGAAGACACTGTTGCAATTATTCGGTCCCAGATAGAATCAAGAATTGTCTTGTCATCAGTGTTAGAATCAATGCATGCAGCAGCTTCTAGACCTGAGTCGATTACAGTTGTTATGATGTCATATCGTGCCTCAGAAGTTTTTCTTCTGGCATCATCTTTCTTTTTTATATCCTCTGAATTTCCGTAGATCTTGCAGTATTGTAAGAGGACAGAGCACATAACTGCCACTTTGGCCTCATTGGAAAGGTCATCTGAATCGAAGGCAGAAGCAACGGTCTTGGCAGCTTCTAGCTCAAAAATCTCGCCTATTTCAAAATAAGTGAATAGGTGAATTGCAGTATAACAGATGAAACTACGTTGAGATGTGTCAAAACAAAAAGTTTGACAAAGGACAGTAACTTACCATGATCATCATCGCCATAGTCGCCGTTTGGTTTAGATGACAACGCCCTTGGTCTCCTGTTTGACAGAAATTACATGTTATGAAAAAATGAGGAACAACATCCAAGCATCAATATTGTTCCAATGTTGGATACTTACACAAACATGTAATCACCAGAAATGGTGGCCAAAGCATCAAATGCTCTCAGAGAAGAGTTGGATGCCATTACTTGAAGCAATGACATAACTCCTCTTTGTACCTGATTGAGATATCTTGAATTCTTGTCATTTCCTGCATTATTGGCACTTACAAGCAGCAGGTGTAGAAACCTACTTTCATAACTGTCATTGTTTTCGATTGATACGTCCAGCTGTAGGTCACATTGGACAGGTTCCATTTCTTCATTCTTGCAGCATTCATAAAGCTTCGCCAGCTCCCCAGTCAATTTGGTCAAAACTTGGGTTAGTAAAGTATCAATCATGAAGTGACTCTTTGCTTCTTCACTTTCTTCCTCCTTGTTTTGTTCCAGGTATAACCGGAAGTCACTCAATTTATCAAAAGATAAATCAAATAATTCTTGTCGGCAGCTATCCAATTCTGGATGATTCAAGGTAGATCTCTCTCCCTCTTGTACTTTGTCTTCGACAGCTGCACGGACGCTACGAAGAGCTCCACCGACAACTTCCATATTAGTTCCCACTCGCGCTGATGCACCAGTTGCAACTAAACCTGTGGAAAAAGGTTAAATGGAAATCATGATTAATCCCACCAAACTCAAGCAGAAGGAACAATCCTACATCATATATGTAAAAATTCCTTACCAGCCGTTGAAGAAAGCTGAGCACAAAGTGTCATTAATTCAACTCCAGCAAGCCTCATATCAAGTGTTTCTCTTTCACCTGCCAATATGGCAGAGTCAAATGATACCTGGAGAATCTCCTTCCATGTTTGCAGAAACCATGAATCTTGAGAATTACCCAACATTGTCTCGAGCAGCTGTGGGAAGAACAATCTTAACACTCGCTCCAACCCTCGGAGAACATTTATCATGGTATTTGCCCATTGTTTTCTGGCAGAGTCCCGGGAGTGGTGGACGGCCACTTTATACCGTTCTTTGCTGGCATCACCATTGACACCCATTTTCTTGTCATCAGATTCATCCATTGCAGCTGTAATACCATTCATTATTCCAAAAATAGTATCATTGAGACACTTTTTCCATTGCTCGTTTGTAAATTGGTCACCAAGTCCAACAACGCAAGAGAACAATGTATTCACAGAGCAATTCCTCAACTCCGGTCGCTTGTCCATAGCAAGAAAAGCAAGTTTTGATAGAACTACATCTGTTGTTCCAGGCGAGGAGTCTCTGTCTGCAAGAGACCACAACATCCCAGTTGCAGTTAGGGAAGTATTCACATCATGCCGTGATCTACCGAACGCTACACAACAATCTAAAATGGCATCACGTGCTTCAATTGACTTCAGCGGAGAGTCTGAGGATGACGCCATGGGTTCAAGGAAGTCATCAAGAATCAGTTTAAGGTTCTGGAACGCCAACGTACATACATTCGCCCACTGCTTCGCTGATCGGTTGGCGGTCTCATCATTTTCTGTAGAGTCGCAACCTGATAAAACTGATAGAGTATGAATGACAGTGACGAGGTTTTCTCCAGCCAGGTCATGGCCCGCCCCTTCTAACACTACATGCAATGCATTGAGGCCCCGTTCAGCCGTGTCGACCTGAGTTGAGCGTTGGATGGTCTGGCAAAGCACCTTCAACAGCCGCGGCTCGCTAGGCGAATCCTCAACTTTATCTGACTGTGCATTCTCTTTTGGATTGTTGGTGTCTTTGATAGGGAGGACTTCTAGTGGTGATTCATTTTTGTTCTCTCTGTCAGGAACCATTAGAGGTCCACTACCGTATTTGAGAGACATATCTGACTTTGACAGAGACACTGGCATAAAATGTATGAGAGCCTCCATGGCAAATGATTGCAACTCCGCAGACGAAGATTTGGCTACAATCTCACACAAGTGTTTTGCAACAATTTCCTCAATAATGCACAATCGATACGAATTTGCCTCGGCCACAGTTACAACTAGCAAAAGTGCCAGGGGTATTTTTTGAATGACAGACCGTGGCGTTGATATCTTCATTGAGGCCATTTGCGCAGTAGTAGACTCACGAAAGTCTTGCGAGTACGTTTTTGAGAACTGAGATGCTCCAATTGACGCAGATCTGCGGAAAGAGGCATTGCTGTTTGCTGTTGTTGATTGTGCAGGTGCCCCACCTCCAAAGGCACGGCCAGCAAAGCTTATTAGTTTTCCTCCAATGGATGGTTCCTTCACAGCAGTGTCAGAAGCATCCCCTACATTAGAACTCTCAGAATTCTCCCTTACGATAGCATCACTGCTCTGATCTACCAATGAAACAAATGAGACAGCCTCCGAGAGCTTGATAAGCGCTGATATAAAGCGAGACAAAGAATCAGAAGTAAAGCAAGTTGTGAATGAAGGTAACCGAATAAAGCACCCAGCAATTGACTTGGCTTTCTGGGAGTAGGATTTGGGTAGCTTGGATGATGATATTGATATGATGGCAAGTTGATCTAGGGTGGAGAGAATAATGTCCCATTCGTCGGCGGATATTTTATCAAAGTTTGTGTGGAGTATCCACAAAATAGTCCAAAGGGAGTCACATTGATATTCTTTTAGTTGGCTTTTTGTATCAAATGAAAACAAGATGTGATGCGAAGTTGGCTGGAGAGTTCGAGTAGGAAGAGACAAGGAAATGCGCCACCCAATGAATACTGAATAATCTCACCAATTTGGCCTTCTCTTCCCCCACGAAGGCAGACACAGCTTGCACAAGGACATAATCAACTGTAATTTGTACTGACTATCCACTGTCATGGCCGCACGGCACAGCTCCTCGTAGGCTAAAAGTGTCTGAGACACCATCACTGGCGATCCCAACATCCTTCGAATAAAGTGCTGCAGCATGGACACCGAAGGTGCAAAGGATGCGTTGACCAATCCAGTTAATATTCGGCAGCGAGATGATGATATCAAATCTCCATCCAATGCATTGTCTTCTATTGAAACAGCCAGATCTTTTAATGACTTTACGAGGTATAGAATGCACTTGAATGCAAGCCACGTGGTTGCGCCAGCATCACAAATGGGGATTTCTACGGAGTGTATGGCCAGTGCATCTGTCACTTTTGCCGCCAAGGCAGCAGCCACATTGGAATTTTCAGAATCCGAGGTTGGAGTGTCGCTGGCAGCAGGAGTAGTACCGATCTTATCCTTATTGGATTCGCGTTTTTCCACCTCTGCCGCCCCAATGTGTGATGTGGAGGGAAGCGTTCGGTCGTCACCCTGTGCCGCCACGAGAAGGTGCAATATCCTCTCCCGATTGCTCGCCGAAATAGTTGCAAAATCACTTGCTGCCTTGGCAATCATGCACACAGTTAATATTTTTTCAGTGTCATCATTTTTCACACTTTTGCTCCTGCCCATAGTAGCATCCATCCATGACACTCGTTCTATATGTGAGGATGATACAACGTTGCATAATGCCTCGAGGGCAAGGAAAGAGCGCCACAATTTTTCATTGGATATGGAGGCAACTGGCAAAGGTTGAGCCGATGAAGAAGGCCCCTGTACAGATGGTCGAGAGGATGATGTAGCGCCAGGATTGTTTGATGAAGTACTAGCATTTCCAATATCAAACGAGTCTCTTTCTGTTTGGGTAAAAATGTATCCGTCCTTTTGCAAATTGTCGTGTGAAAAGCAGGGAATTGTGAGGATAGAATTTGCGTCAGTACCTTACACTGACACAATATCAAGGACAAACACTGTGTAATTTGCAAATCTGAGCTTTACTGACCTCAAAATCGTCCGACTTGTGATACGACTCTGTCGCCTCTGACACAAACGACACCAACTGCTTGATCATATCCAGCGCCGTTCTGCTAATAGTCACGGTATTCCCATTTCCATTACTGCTGCCACCGCCCTCGCCACCACCAGCACCAGTCTTTTCATCAAAATTGGAATAAAACTCCTCGGACGGTGATGATAAGTAGTTTGTCAAAAGGGTGGCCGCAAGCGATGTCGTGTAATAATACAGACAAAAATCCATCAGGTCTGATGGCGATGATGATGGCTTGTTGGATGATACCTCATTCAAACTCGATTCCAAGCTGAGTTTTGTCACGTGGTAGCAATATTGAGAGCCGAGCAAGGATTGTCCTAGCTGGAATGCTTGTGTGATGATTTGGATGGCAAACTCTATCCGGGAATTTTTTGATGATTTCTGTGTATCATTGCCGTTGCTGCCACTGTTATTGTTTGTAGACCCATAGACATTGAAACAAACCTGGAAAAGATCACTACATATCTGCTTCATGATCATATCAATCAGTGCCAAGCTAGTCGTTGGAGAAGGTGACAGCCCTTCCTTTGCCGCAACAGAGAATGGCCCTACAAGATCTGCCAGCAGTTGTGATTGTGATGATGACGATGACCTTTTAGCTAGGGTACACAAGTCACGCATGGTTCGTTCTGCAACGGCAAGTATCGAAGCTTCAATAGTGTCATCGACCTCTTCCGTAACGACATCCTTGGCCCTTTCAAACAAAATGGACAGCACTCGATTTGTAGTTGCCAACGCTGCACGTTTGACACTCCCCGCAAACCCAACACCACCGGCTCCCCCATCCTTTGCCGCTGTAGAATGATGATGCTGACCAATATTACCAGCAACCCGTTCTCGAAACGTCGCTCCTACGCCTGCCGTGCCACCACTTCCTGTAGTGTGGTCGTGATCATATGTCTGCCCAGCTCCTAGCAATAAACACGCCTCCAAGCACGAACCCAGCATGTCCTGAGTAAGTTTTACCGAATGTGAATCCACCAGCAATGTAATGGTTTGTAATGTTTTGAGTGCAATGGATTGATCCTCCTTGGGGGAACGATTGCTGTGATAGTGTTGATGCTGCTGTTGACCACTTCCAGAGGCACCATCGTTGTTTCCGGGAGATTGATGACCTCCTCCAATTACCATTCCAGCAATACCCCCCAATGCACCGCTTACACTGGAAGATGCCGCGTGTATCATGCCCCCCACTCCTGCAGATGCACCATCTCCTCTACCACCGCCACCTGCACCACGACCAACGTTATTAGTAGTATGTGCCGCACCCAAACCCAAAGTACCCGCACAACCCCAACTTTGAATAACCAACACTCTAGCAATCTGCATCCCATCCTCGGGACACACCGCATCCCCCCTCAATAACAATTGCATCGATTCCAATGCAATCGCTAGTAGTTCATACGAAGCATTGGAATAATTTGCTGCTAGTAAGAAAGGCCTTAGTACATCTTGTGATTGGAATAGGGCCGTGGTTGGATGTTGTGCTGGTAGTGAGGAAATGGAGGATCCGGAGGAGGGTGGTCTTTGTTGTTGATGATGTTTTCCATTGTTGGATTTTGGAACGGTGGATGTGGAAGCTCCCGCACGTCGGACGGCAGCAACGTATTGGGTTTGGAGGGAGCGGAGATGGATTATGGCTCGTTCGGATGCCTCCTTGACTCCTGTTATTTGAAAATCATGATTGTGTAATATTAAGAGTATTTGGATGGGAAACAAGTTGAGCGGAGGGATATGAGCATGAGATGTGGGTGTTTTCAGCCGCGGCAGCAAACAGCAAACAAGGAACATTGGTCGAATATTACACGAGAGGTCTGAATCATTATATCATATCTCACCTGGATGATTCTTCCGTGCCTCTGCACCAAGATCACGGAGGTGATCTTCTATTTGAGCGACAAAGTTCATTGCTTTATG